>PVKU01002402.1:0-194612 GCA_004027475.1 Anoura caudifer
GCCTTCAATAAAATCATTATAAAAACACAAAGCTGGGGGAGTGGAGGGAGGGAAAGAGAGTTGGCTCTCCTTGAGCAGATCAAGAAAACATTCCTGGAGAAAGGGAGTCCAAGCTGGAATTTAGAGATGACTATGAGTTTGCCAGGCAACTGGAGAAAGCAGAGCTAAGCAGGCAGATGGGAACTACCTGAGCCAAGGTGTGGAGGCATGAAGTGGAGGGTAAGTTTAAGGAATAGTGAGTGGCTATTCCTGGAGTGAACGTTCTGCAGGAGTCTGTGTGACGAAATGACAGTGATGACCCTGGGCGATGACAGCTTGGTTACGGTTCCAGCTGCACCAGCTGTCCCCAACCTTTTTGGCACCAGGGACGGATTTCGTGGAAGACAATTTTTCCACTGACTGGGGTGGAGGTGGGATGGTTTGGAGATGATTCAAGCATGTTGCATTCGAGCTCATCTCCTGCTGTACAGCCTTGTCCCTACCAAGCAAGGACTGGTACTGGCCCGCAGCTTGGAGGATGGGGACCCCTAATTTACACAACAAATGTTCACTGTGCTTTTACCAAACACAGGGATTTAGACCAGAATCTAGAAGCTTAGGGTAAGAGGGGAGATAAGACATGACTCTGCCGAACTACCTAATAAAGTAAGGCACTCTCCATGAGGGAGGACAGCAGTAGAGGAGTATTTCATTTATTGGTGTTTATCTAAAACAATGGATTGGGCACTAAATGAGCAGCCACCAACAAAAATGATAACAAAATGTGTTTCTTGCTCTGAAGGAGCTGGCAGTCTAGTGGAATAAACAGACATGTAAATAGAATATTATATCATAATATATGCAGTAATTAGCGTAGTAGCATTTATTAACAGACTACTAACTTCCAGACACCGATCTGAGTGCTTCACATTGATTGCGTTTGTCCATACTCACACAATAAGTAGGTATGATTATTGTCTACATTTCATTAACGGCAAAGTCAGGGCCAGAGAAGCTCTTAACTTGCTCCATTGAGGTCACTCAGCTAAGGTTTAAAATCCAGGCAATTGACTCCTCATTCTTAACCATCCCTACAGAGAACTATAGAAGCAAGGAAGAGAAACACATAAGGCAGTTCCCCCACAGCCTAGAGGTGGTGGGGGACACTGACCCTCCCACTCCACTGGTAGTTATGTGCTCTCTGAGGTCCCTAGAGATTGCTCATAAAGTTGTAGGAAGCTACAAAACTCATTGTACTTACCAGATTGTGTAACATCTAGAGTTAAAGTTCAAAAGAGTTAACTTCCCCCCCAAAGTTCAGCTAAGGTGCATTTCTCATTCAAATTATTGTAACTTTTCCAATCTCCTCTATCCCCATAAATACCAAATCTCATTGTATGTTTCTAGGGTCTTTATCAAGAAATGTATGAGGTTTACAGGAAAGCTTCTAATCTTTTTTCCAGGGAACTTTTTTCTTGTGGGTTCTCAGCATTTTACGTTTTATAATACCCTTTGAACAGCACTGTGAAAATTCCTGGCTGGATTTGTACACTGGTGATGAAAAATATATCAGTTCCAAAGTACTATATCCAAGACAATGAAACTAGAATTGTATTTCCCACTCAAATTACTGTAACTTTTTCAATTCTCACCAAATTCAACCACCATGGATATTGGGTTGACAAATAACAAAATGAGGAGAGTTCTAAGAATTTGAGTTGTAATTCTAATGTTCTTATGAAACCTCATCATATATAGGTGGCAAAAACAAAACAAAACAAAACAAAAAACAGAGGAGTGTAGAATGCCAAAAGGTGACCTTATTCTTTGGAGAAGGAAGCCCAGGATGGGGCAATTTGTGTCAGTTACGATAACATTTGTCTGTATGTAACAACCCGACTAGAACAACCTAAGCAAAAAAAGGACATTTCTCTTGTACATATTCAAAGCCTAGGCCAAGGCAGATGTCAGTAACCTCCCAGGCTCCTTCTGTTTTCCTGTTCTGCTGTTATCTTTGCAAGATTACTGGCACAATTTCAGGCATCAAGCCATAGTCAAGGCAATAATAAGGACAAAGGGCAAAAGGTAAAAGGAAAAGTTAAGGAACACTTTCCACTTTGAAAAAGTTTCCCAGAATCCACACCCTGCAGTTTTTGTTTAAATCTCATTGGCTATATTTGGGTCACAGGGCCTCTGCTAGCTTCAGCAGAGTCAGGGCAAATCACTGTATTATCTCAGCACATGCCACTCATTCCAAGGAAAGCAGGGTTTCGATAGTAAGAAAAATGGAGAGCACGCACATTGGTTTGGCAGCTAGCAATGTCTGCAAAATTAACCTAAAATTTTCTAATTACAAAAAGAGAGGGCAAGAGAGATGAGCAAGAAAGGGCAGTCAAAACAGACCTTAAAACCCCAGGAAATACAGCTAATTGAATAAAGCCGAGCAATTTTATAAGTATTTTCCTTTTAAATTACTCAGATAATCCATGGCTCTAAATCTTATGGGACAAATAGGAGTAAGAAAGTTTTGGAGAGGTCAAAGTTAGGGCTGGACACTCCCAGCTAAGTCACTGAAATGTGAAACCTTTTGTGTTGGCATTGTAATCCATTCCCTTTTTCCAGAGAATAAATTACAAAGTAAGGAATATCAGAGGCCAGATCATAGAAGGTTTGTGTATATGCTTTATAAAGGCATTTCTCAGCCCTGGCTGGTGTGGCTCAGTGGATTGAGCACTGGCCTGCGTGAACCACAGGGTTGCTGGTTCAATTCCCAGTCAGGGCACATGCCTGGGTTGCAGGCCAGGTCCCTAGTAGGGGATGTGTAAGAGGCAACCACACACTGATGTTTCTCTCCCTCTCTTTCTCCCACCCTTCCCCTTTATCTAAAAATAAATAAATTAAAAAAAATTAAAAAGGCATTTCTCTGGTGCAGAATAAAGAGCCACTGAAGTGTCTGAGGACAGGAAGGACTAAGTCAGACTTCCACTTTAAATAACTCCTACTTAGTGACTGGATTTAGGATAGAATCAAGAAGATAAGACTAAAGGTGAAATTATAAGTTAAGAGGCAACTATATTAATGAAGGTTGAAGATGTCAAGGGCCTGAACTAGTGGGGATGAAGAGCAGTGCACAAATATGAGAAAGTAATTCTTTGACCAATCGGGGAGACTTCTTGGAGGAAGCAGCCTTTTATTACTAAAAATTAACTTTCTTTTATGCATGCAACACCTATCTGCAAAGTCTGAGGCAGCCTTCTTTCATATATTTCAGAGGAGTTTATGGGACATAGGCTATATTCATTAATAGAAATTCCTAAGCAATTTGTTCTGCTATTCATAAGTAAAATGATCCAGAAATGCTTTTAACAAAAGGCTGAAAATTTGAAAAAAATTGTTAATATCTAGAGGCAGGAAAATGCTACATCAAGGTACTTGTATCCTCAAAATCTATTGTTCTCCAACTCTGGTGAGTATCTAGGGAGCTGGGAAAACTACAGATTCAGAGGCCCACCTTCAGTCCACCTGGATCAGAATCTCGAGGGAGGGACTTAGGGGTGGGTATTATAATAAATTCCACAAGGTATCCTAATAGCAGGCTTTGGTCAGCAGCATGATAGGCCTGGTAGGGCATAACCAGGACCCTGGCATCAGACATATTGATGAGAAAGGGGGCATGAGATCCAAGAATGCACAATTGCAAGGCAAGAGATGAAAGTACAGGCAGAAAGACCATCGCTTGTGCAGAAGGTCAGAAGAATGGAGCTTGGCTACAAAGCCTGGAGGACTTAAGTAGCAGGCAGGTTGGAAAGTGGCAGTGGCAATGGAAGGGCTATGCTGGGGAGATTAATGGGCTCCAGCTATGGCCACTTTGTGCGGAGGGGGTAATGGACCAAATCATAGTATCCAAAGCATAACAGACTCAACTTCCAAGGCAATTCTATAGCTATGCTTTTGTTGGTAAATCGAGACAAAAGTCCTCTATGTATGAAGTAACCTATATACTAAGCTATTTGTAGTTGAAAAAAGAGAATGTAGAGATTACATTGGTCAATAAGTAGAAAGAGTTGCACCTCTCATCCCTCAGAACAGACCAAAGAAATGTCTGAGCAGCTCTGATGAGGAAGCTATGAAAATCCCTACAATTGGATGCTATGAGGCAGGTTCCCAGGGGACAGATCCCTTATCCCTTTGCTTCTTAGAGATGTGTGAGCGCATGCCAGTGGCCTTGGAGCTGCTTCCCACTGTGATATGGCAACCACTTATTTTGTTACTATCCAACAAACAGGAGGTTTCACAAAATGGGGTAGAGAAAAGGAGAAGGTGAATAGGCCTGTTTGCTAAGCTTTACCAACCACAATTCTTATTTTTCTCTGGGTGAAAAAAAAACAAACCTGACTTGAAGCAACCAGCCTTGGATCTCTAGAGATGCTGGCAGCCATGCCCTGCATCCTGCCCTCTCCAAGGCCCTGTGAATAATGCGCAAAGACTCTTGTGTGTGAGGTCTTTCTCCCAGAGTCCTTCTGAATCAGAACATGTTGGGTATGTTTGCTTGTGTGGACATTTTTGAGAGAGCTGTTCTGCTTTGCATTAGTCAGAACCATAAATGGTCAATAAAGCTCAAAAAAGGTGCAGATGATGTGGGTCATCCTGGCCTTCCTGTGCCTGGAACCTGAGGTGGCCTCCAAATCCTTCCTAAAAAATGCAGGCATTCATCAGGCTTGTAGCAGTCGCTCCCGAATGCGCACAGGTGGTGGGATGATGACCCACCTGTGTGCTGGCTCTAAGCTTTCTCCTTCTGCCTTCTGAGCACAGGTTCTACGAGCACAGACGGAGTTCTGTGGTGCTTAACTTGCCTGGACTTGAGGTGTTCCCTGGGGACCTTCTGGTGTCTGAAGGAGCTGCCCATTACCTGTGCCATCCACTTCTACTGCTGAATTCAGGTGCCGTCATTCAGCATACTTACGTTACAGGACTGCTATGGGACCGATATTGCAAGAAGCAGGGAGCATTTTCAAAACAGTTAATGGCCAATACAACATGCACACTAAGTTAAAACAGATCTCTCATCAACTCAGGGCAGGCATCAGCCATGAATGACTGGAGCCAGCTGAGTATCACTCTGGTATTGACTATTCCACTTACAGAGATGGATTAGGTATGGGCCTTCTCTCAAAAGGTCCTCCTTGTCAAATGATTTGCCCCATGTCCAGGACCGGCAACAGGTATACTAGTGACAGTCATCATCAGGGAACTGACTGCTTTCTCTGGGCTGGTGGGCAGCTTCCCCATCATTGCTGTACTACCACACCCCTACCCTGCTCCTGGTTCTCAGCCTCATACTGGTACCTTCCAACCAGCGTGGTACCCTGTGGAGACAGAGGTCCTGGTGACAGATTACTGTTAGAGAAAATTAGAGAGAGGCAGCCTTAAGGGTAAATCTGCATTTTGAACTTCTTAGTTGTGAAAGAAAAGAACAGCTCCCCGTGATTCTGAGGGTAGCCTTTGAGAGTTAAAAGGAGACAAGAATTATCCATCTGTGTAGTTGTTAAACTGGATTTGTTCTTAACAAGGCCCGTTTGACATCAGAATCCTCACTTGAAAATCAGCATATAAAACAGATCCAAGCAGATGTGCAGTGCTTGAAAGTGGGATGGGTCCCAAAGCCTCACTCCAAAGCCCCCCAGGAGCCCAGGACATTGGGCAACTCAGTTGGAAAACCACCCAGCTTGTACCTCATTCACCTGTGTACAAAGTGAGACCCAGATAGGAGAAGCAACCCAGCCATGGTGCCAGCTGGTCTGTGTTAAGAGGCACGGAATCTGGGCTCCTGCCTGCCTGTCCTGTGCACCCTCCACCAGCCTGCAGCAACCACCCATGATATAGAACCTAGAAGCCAGAAGCTACGAGTAAATACATCACATCTAACATTTCTTCACTCTTTATAAACCCCTTTCTCATCTACTGTCTTATGTGACACAATCATCCAAATGAACATCTAACTCTCTTATATGATACAATCACCTAAATGAACAAACCAAGGATTAAGTGATTTACTCAAGGACTGGCCCCTAGAAATTAGAGCTAGCTCTAAAGACAGCATACCTTTAACAGAAATTAGTACTTGTTCCGTGTTACCTTGCAAATGCTTTAAACTGGTTAGCAATGAAAGCAGTGCTTCACAAAGGCAGGTGCCAGATGAGCAGCTTCAACATTACCTGAGAAATTGTCAGAAATGCAGATTCCCAGGCCCTGCTCCAGACCTTTTGAATTAGAAATTCTGGGGGTAGGGCCCAGGAATCTGTTTTCTTAATAAGCCCTCCAGGTGATTCTGATGCCAGGTGATTCAAGCTAAAGTTTGAAAACCACCACACTAGAAAACAGGTCGTAATGTCTATGTGATGCTTCTGAATTAACTCATTGTTCTTTGTTGTGCGCCTAGCATCACAGCAGAAAACACATAGTAAAGTTATGCAGCATTCTCCACTAAATCCCTCCCTGCCCTCTTCTCTAGGAGTTTAGGATAGAGCGCTCGTGTCCCCAAATCACGGTCCAATGCAGTGCTGCTCAAGCCCTGGTGCACCTGGGAGTCACCTACACCTACGTTCAATGCAGTGCAGCTAAGTCTCCGAGTTAGAGATTCCAAGTCAGCAAACCCAAATATTTAACACAGTTAATAAAAGGTCGTAGATGCAATAAAGACCCATGAATATCTGTGAAGCTTTCCCAAAGCCCTAAAATTACGCCCAGGGTTAGAAAAGCAGAGGAGAGAAATCTGTTAAGACTAGAAAACCCCAGTTATGGCAGTTCAAGTTGGACCTCCAGGCATTTGAAGGCTAACAGTGGTGAAGCCAGTTTGTCCCTAAAGGAGATTTCACCTACCCTCCCCTTTTAAAAGATTAACAAGGTGATCAGAATGAGCAAGATGATCAGTTGGACAGGCGCATTCCAGGGTTCCAGCAGGAAAAGTCCTTGAGCACAGCCTTTGTAGTAAATGCTGCTTGGTAATTGCCTCTATCTGATTAAAGTATTGTGCAGAGTCCCCTGATGAATTGAACAGAAATATAAACCTATAAGATACCTATTTTTTATACTGAGTCAACAGAACACCTTACCTAAACCTAAAAGATGATTCCCAGGCTTTTCTGGGTAACATTACAAACTGATGCAATGACATAAAAGTCAGGAGTCCAGAATCTCATCTTTACTTCCTGATCATCAAAAGAATGTGTTTTTGAACAATGATTTCCTTCTCCACTGAAACAACTCCTGAGGACTACCTGGGTAGTGGCTCATAGCAGCAATAAACCTGCGTAGTAAAGACAGCTGAAGTGTTGATGCATGTCTCCCTATTTCGGGAGCCTGTGTCTAACCACACCTGGGGGTTATCAGGTCCATGCAGTCCCAAGTCTCCAGTTCAATGAGGCCATTGGAATGGCGCATGCTGAGGGGATTGCTGGTGGAACAGGATAAAAAGGAAGTTTTTTCAGCCCCAAAGTCCTATGACTCTGTCTTAAACAAATTATTCAGCATCTTTATTACATTTCATACATTTTCCCCCCTGGGTAATAAAGAAAAAGGACAATATTCCCTTCAGGTAGCAACAGAATACCAACTTTCAGGTTGCAACATTACTTCTTTCACTCATCTAAATAACTATAAATATTTATTCTGTGTGTTCTCCAGAGAAGGAGAGTTAAAGCAGGAAGAATTATGTTTCGCTCATTTGAAAAAGCAGTTTTTTTAAAGCACTGCAATGCTCTATCACCAGTTACTCAAAGTCCTAATATATTTTCTTTAATTTCATCCTCCAGAATCCAAAAAGCCAAGATGGCCCTTCTCCAAGAGAGGAGTGGTGAGTGTTGTGCCTTGTCTTTTCTGTTTCAATTAAGCCTCCTGTAGCTAAGAAAGTGAGAAAAGGCTGAAGAGCCCCTTTATCTTTGCATGATGGCAGATGGCACGTGAAATTTAAATTATATCATCACATTCGTAGTAGCTGCTGCAGAACATGCCAGATGAGGCCATTTTGTGCAACAGAAGAGTGCTAATTGTCAGTAGTTAACGAGCTCTGCAAAAAAAAAAAAAAAGCAATTCTAATATCCTGATGCTTTTCAATTCTAAATTTATAACTCGATGCAGCTTCAGAAACAGCCCACTCAATGAATCAGCTTGCACGGAGTATGCCCCAGTTTGCAGTCAGTGAGGCGTGTATTCGGGACATTGAAAAATTGATGAGCTATTACAGAAACAGATTCTACAAATACCCTTCTATTTCTGGGAAAACCAGTTGGATTAGTCCTTGTGTGTTTTTTTTAAGAATTCATTCTTGGTACCATCAATTATGAAAGAGTCATAAATCGACAGTGGTCCCTGATTCTTCATTGCCCATGACAAGTGTTGGCCACAGGGCAGGCTTTCCTTCAGCCACACTGGGGCTGGAGGGACAGAGCATTCCTGCCCACAACCTGATTCCTCACTCCTGTTTTTGTAGGAAGGGCAAGGACTGACTCTGTTCTTGCAACAATACCAGTTGAATACCAGTTTTAAGTACCATAGCTAAATTGAAAGCTCTCTGAGGTTCCAGTCCCAGCAGCTGCACTTACTATTCTGTGACCTCCACCAAATGAATCAACCACCCTCAGCTTCAGGTCCTTCCCTGTACAATCTGGATGGTGATAGTGCCAGTGTCGAGGTGGTTGTGATGAGTAAATTAAATAACGAGTGTGGAGCTTACCCCAGAGCTGGCACGTCATAAAACACTCAATCAATGTTGGTCATATTATTGGTAGTTTTATTTGTAATTAGAGTGAGGGAAACTATTTGTTCTCATAACCAATTGTATGAGAGACTTTCACATTATTTTTCCAAGCATAAAATATTTGTATGAAAGTCTTTGTCAGCTTGGACTGGTTTAACAAAATACCACAGACTACGTGGCTTAAACAACCAATAATTACTTCCCACAGTTCTGGAGGCTGGAAAGCCCAAGATCAGTTGGGCTGGCATGGTCAGGGGTTCTGGTGAGAGCTCTCTTCCTAGCGAGGAGATGGTTACCTTCCCACTGTGTCCTCACATAATGGAGATAGAGCTCTGCTGTCTCGTCCTCTGCACTAACCTCATAAATGGGATTAGTGTCCTTATAAGCCCTCATGACCTTGTCTAAACCTAGTTGCTTCCCAAGGTCCTGTCTCCAAATACGTAGCAGTGGGGGTTAGGGCTTTAACATATGAATTGGGAGTGGGGGCAACAGAAACACTGAGCGGTAGGAACAGCCTAACAGTACAAGCTTCAAATTGATAACTACTAGTAAAATTTTTATACCATTGTCACCGAGGCTGTTTCTTATCATTCATGCTCATTTTGCCCCTCTTCAGAGACCTGATTTGGCTTGTTTCCTGGCAAGTCTGGGGCTTGTGGTACAAGCTTTCCTGGGCTTATAAATGGAGGCAGGGTCAGTTACTGTCAGGTCTGGGGTCTCCGGAGAAGGGCAGCCTCCCACCAGCTCTCCTAGGGGCTCCTCTGGGAGCAGGGAGGTTCTAAGGGCTGCAGGGACTGACCTAGGGAAGGGATGCTATTACAAGTTGTTGTGATCAATGTATTTCTCTCCATAAAGAAGCAATTTGTTCCACGCAACAGGTGACTGGATTGCCAAACACTGGGCTAGATATCTAAGAGGCCAAGATGCCCATTGTCAGCTCATAACTGAGGTCAAACTGACATGTAAATTAGGGGGAAATTGTGATAAATTGCTTGTAGGATGTTGGAGGTGGGTAGGCAGTGGTAGAGACACACAAAGACAGAATACTTAGTGGGATGATAAAATGTTTTAGCAAATGTCCTCAGTAGTGAAGGGAAATTCGTATCTCGAAGGCTCGTTTTTGTAAGGACACAGTATCTGGTCTGCTTCAAATTAATATGTCTACTTGCTCCTTCATCCTTTTTGCCTATTTATTATGTAATTCATATCTATTTAAATAGATATGATTACATGGATAATAATCCATGTAAATAAAACTAACATACTGCTACATTATAATGTATTTTCCCAATCTATTACATGGTTTTTCCTTTTCTAACCTTTCTTCTCTCTTTTCTAACTTTTCTTCTCTTTTTTCTAACCTTTCTTCTCTTTTTTCTAATGAATATTAGTAATTAAAGCAAACACATATAATGTTTACCATGTTATCAGGTGCTATTTCTGTTTGCATGTGTTCCTGTTTGTGTATGTTGTAATTCACGTATGTTAACTCATTAATTCTCACAACAAGCAGGTAACATCACTACCCCCATTTTGCAAATAGAGAAACTGAGGTTCAGAGAGGTTGAATAGCTTGCCTGTGTTCACACAGCTTATAAGCAGCTGAGTAGGGATTGGTCCCCAGTAGTCCCAGGCCCTCTGGTTCTGAGCATGTTTTAGTCCTGACACTGAACTGTTCTCCAAATGTGGGGCTGGACACTCCTGCCTCCTTTATCTCATCAGAGCACTCCAAGATCTTGTGTTCTCACAGACTCAACGCCATCTCTTTGTCGACCACTCTGAAGTGTGTATGCTCATGTTCACATATCACATATATTCATTTTGCTCCAGTTCCACGTCATCAGTGCCTACTATAAACTTCCATTCCACCCAGCTCTTAGTTACTAACTTTGAGACCCCAGAATGAAGCTCAGTTCCTCCTCTTCTTCATGCTATGCATCTTCTCCTTCAAATTCTTCTCATTGCCTCTCCTTGCCAATGCCACCACACTGGAAGCAAGCAGGCTTCCAACAATGGGCCTGTTACTCTAAAGGGTTAATGTGATCTCCGAGAGGACTTTCTGCTCCCTTCTCACTGGTCTATCCACCAAGCACTTTGGTCAGGAGGTTGGTCAGACCCAAGGAAAGGCGAGGTGAGTGCCCTTCGGTACAGGCTGGTGCCCACTTTCCCACAGCTCTAATGCTGCTCCCATTGTCTCAGAGTCTTTATTCTCCAACAGGCTGCTGACTTTTTATTTCCACAACATGCAGTCACTATGGTTTCAGACATCAACAAAGGCATATGTCCCAATTGCTGTAGGCGGTCCCCAACCTCCTCCAAGATTTCTTTGCTACTGTGGAAGCTAATGAGTCTCTAATAGGTTTTGTCCTTCAGTGCCATAAAAGCCAGCCACAGCCCTTCAGCACATTCTGGGCAGATGACAGGGGGGCAGCCTGCAGCAGATAACCCCTGGGTCCCCTTGCTCATTAACATAAAGTTGAATAACTCCCACCAAACAGCTTAGGTCCATGTGGGCATCTTGCCCCTGAGACAATAGAACAGGTTAAAAAAAATTATTTGTGGTAAACATTCATTTGAAATGAGGCCAAGTTTACTTTAGGAGGCCTTACACTTTATTTGACAGCTTCTTCCTGGTATAGGTGGCAAAATGAGCTTTTTAAGTGGGTAATGTATTAACGTATGGTGTGGCAACAGGGTACTGAACAAGTCAAAAAAGTCACAATATGTTAACTTTACAAAGCAAGTTACTAAAGGGTGTGCAAATATGACACCATTAAAAAACTACAAATACAATCAGAAAAAGATTTTCAGTGGTTATCTGGGCATAAAGATTACAGGTAACTTTGATTTTCTTTGTTTCTTAAATTTCCTGCAAAAACCATACATTACTTTTGTAATCAGACTTTTTTGATTAATACTATTAAGCATAAAAGTGGTAACAAAAATAAGTGGGTGGTTTTACTCCAAGGAAACTAGTTTCAAGCACATCTGGTACTGTGCAGCAGTGAATCAGCATGTGGGGCAGTTCCTTCAACACTGGGCTTTCCCCAGTCATCTGCCAACTGGGGGGTGGAACCAAGGCATCCTAGGGACCTTCCAATGTTAAAGTCCTATAATCCTGTGTTTGGAAAAGTTAGAACTGTGAAGGACATACTATCACCCCACAGGGTGAGTGCAAAACCTGGAGTCACTCTGTTTACTATATAACTGTTCCAAGCCTTAGATTATTATTTTTTTCCATAGTCAAATGAGAGGTTTGGATCAGACCATCCTCACTAGCCTCTGTCCTCCAGACTTGACATTCTGTGGTCCTGTGGGTCAGACTATCACTGGGAAAGGGCTTTTCAACTGTCAGTGGCTACTAGACAAAGTGCGCAGTCTGTTCTTATGCGCGTTAGAGAGTGAAAGCAGGAAGATGCTGAGGCTACCAAAGTCATGTTGTGGCAGAATTCCTGTTTGATAATACTGTTTCTCGCCATCTCTAAGCAGGGCAAAGACAGACATAAGCATATATCTGATCTGGAAACCTGCCTCTCCTCTGTGAAGATCGCAGACTTCAGAGCCTATGAGTTCCAGAGCCTTAAGGTATCTCACAAATTGCTCACTGAGTGACACAGCTTGTTTCCTGATCTAGTCATTATTTTATTGCCTTTGTTCATATAACAGGAAAGTGTGGGAGAGGAGCACAGAGCGGGCTGAGTCAGGTCTGCTCTCTCTAATGCACGCTGAAACCTCAGGAAAGTCATTTCATCATAACTGAAATAATAATGGATACCGGAGGCCTGAGCAAGTCCGAACAGTGGTTCCTCTCACTCACCTCAGGACCTCAGTTTCCTCATTTGAAAAATAACTTGCTTTTGATAAGACTGTTTTCAAAAGTCTCTACGAACTTTAAAACTCTCATTGCATGGAATTGATTTCAACAAGCCTTAGCAGGGAAGCCTGGATCAGACTTTCCAGTCTGGGTTTCGGATTCTTTGTGAAATTTTTGCAATAAACTTAACAAGGTTCATGAAATTCTCAAGCATAATACAGAACAACATCAGTTTAAATTCCCTTTTATTTAAACTAAAAATAATGCATGACATGCATCCCAAAGCCCCACAGAGAGAACTGTGGTTCAGGTGGTTTGTGGAGCCACTACCAAGAGGGACGGGGGCCTGAGCAGGAAACCACGATTTCAGGGACGTTTGCTTGTTCTCACTGTCCTCAGTGCAAATGGGGGCAAATGGTGAACAGGCCAACCCATCGAAGCAGAAACATTTTATTCTTTTTCCTCCTGCATGCAGGGTAAGACCTGGAATGAAGTTGTGGAAACACATCAAAAACTTCCTACTGATCAGTTAGACTTGAGGAAGCAGCAAGAGGCCGTGTGGGAACTTTTCACGAGTGAATGCACTTATTTCTTGGACCATTTATTAGTTCTTAAGATGGTAATACTGGGCTTAATTTTTGCAATAGATGGAAAATATTAATTTGATTTTGGGGGGTTTGTATTCCTCTTCCACACTGAAAAAAGTTAGGAGGGTGGGTGGAGTTCTCCTCCCTTCGGAGATCTTAAGAAAATTTTACCTTTTGTTTACCTACTACTTAGTCATCTCTTCATTCTTTTCTTAAACATAGCCTATCAGGATTGGAGGAGATGTAAGTAAACTGCCCAGCTCCCCATCTGATGTCCGAATCTCCTCTGCCTATTCCCACTCTGTGTTCACGCAATCCTGGAGTCAGGAAGCTCACAGCCACGCTCCAGGCACCCATTCCAGCGCTGGTCAGCTTCCAGTTTCTGAGCTCTTTCTTGCTCATCAGTGAACAGTGCCAGGAGAATGCTTTCTATCAGCTGCAGGGCCACAGCCACAGATTCCCGGGCAGCCATCCACATGTATTGTGGTGGGGCTGGATGACATGGTATATTCATGATGTCTGCCAAGTAAATGGTGTCTCTGAGGTGCCGCAGCCCTGACCTGGTGAGGCTCCGAGCAGAGAATTCCTTGTAGAAGAACCACGGGCAAGGGAAAGCAAGGGAGCAATTGCCTTCCAAGACCACAGGGGAGGAAGATCCATATTACGCCCAATCCTGCCTCTGCCTAAGCACTTTGAAATCTGCCTACTCTCTTATACAGGAAAAATCACCATGTAAAAAAAATACTTAGGGAGATCTAAGTTCAAGTCCTGGATCCGCTTCTGACCTGCCATGTGACTTTAGAAGAGTCCAATCCTCCATTTCCTAAACTAAATATTGGCAAACATTTTCTATAAAGGCCCAGATAGTAAATACAAGGTGGGGCAAATGTAGGAATGTTGGTATGGGAGATAATATAATATAATTCATAAGTGATAATGCATAGATGAACTCTGTGTTTCATGTACGCAACACTGTAAGTCTCCCTTTGCCCCACCCTGTATTTTAGCCTTTGCAGACCACATGGTCTTCAGGGGAGCCACTCAGCTCTTCCCTTGCAGTGCAAAAGGAGCTGTGGGTGACATAAAGCAACGTGCACAGCTGCATTACAATAAAACACTGTTTACTAGGACGGGTAGCGGGCCTGATTTATCACACAGGCCATCATTGGGGATCCCTGCCCTAAGCTATAAAAGAGGGAAAACAATACCATTTCAGTCTGTCCCATAACATCTGCGTGTTGTGATCACCAGATTATTCTTCTCCAAAATCTATCGAGTGACACACAAATGTCAGTTACTATTTTCTTTAAGTAATGTTTATTCTTAGTCACAGCACCAAGTACTTCACCAACAAAACATAAACCACAAAGACACTATGAGAAAACGAAAACTTAAGGAGTGTATCGTTAGAACACAGAAAACTAGCTCAAGCAATCCAGGCTTTTATGGGCCCACGTGAAGTCCAGAGTTGGGACAGATTTCAAGGTTGGTTTGATCAAGGAGCTTAAAACCAAGGACAGATTTTTTTCCATCTGTCATTCCCACCTTGCAAGGCATCAGCCTCATGGCTGGCTTGTGCTATAGTCACAGCATGGCTGTTTTCCTTAAACCCACAGAAGGTGAGAGAAAAAAAGAGAGAGGGACAGTATCTCCTTCCCACATTCATAGCAAGGGCTTGAATTTCATTCTGACTGAACTACACTGGTAAGACCACCAAGGCCTGGCCCTGGTAGTAAGGTCTGCCTGCCACAGGGCACATCAAGGCCTGGGGAAGAGTAGACACCGAGGTGAAAACCAGGATGAGGTTAAGGAAGAGGACCTTTGAACTGGGTAGTAACCAACAGCTGTTCACTGCAGCACAGACCCCCGAGCCCTTGTTCCCTGCTCTAATCAATCCCACAGAACTTTCTGCCCCGCCCATTACCTGCATGAGCATTCCAAACTTTTCTGTTTAAAAAAAAAACAATTTGAGTTTATTTATTTCCAATGTCCTGGTGTATTTAGAGTATACATGGTTATCCCTTTACAAAATCAATATGAGTTTCCCAAAGTTCTTGTAAATTGGAATTTATAATTAGTAAATTCAAGTAGTAAAATAAATATACTGGAGTACTCAATTTTTTTGTTGTTGTTAATGGCAAAATTTTCAGTAGAGCAGAGAATCTTGTGGCAAAAACACTTTTTTCCTTAATCTTCCAAATTTATCTGCAGTACTGAGTTCTGTTTCTTACAGTTACATGTTTTAAATGCATGGATAGTGACAGACTTTCAGACAACCAACACTTAACTATATGGACTTGGGGAAGCACTTAGTCAGTGGATCCCAAAGTGTGCTGCCTGGACCTGGAAACTTGTGGGAAACGCAGATCCTCAGACTCCATCAGGGACTCACTGAATCAGAAAGGCTGGGGGTGGAGCCCAGTCTCTGGTTTAACAAGGCCTCTAGGTGATGCTGAGGCAAGTTCACGAACCAGTCACTGCATAAATTAAGTGATATGGAAATGGAACTGCACAAGACTGGCATCTAAAGTCCAGTCTTTTTTACACTTAAAATCCCTTTGAATGCTTCATCATACTCATGCAAAGCATTCCAATTTCAATAAATTGATCTTTCTTTAGTTTAGAGGACCAGGGGAAGGTTACCTGTGAGGATTGTACTTCTTTCTTGCTGCAAAGCAATCTCCCCCTGTATGAAAGCATCACATCGAGTAACAATGGCATAACGACTGCCTTGGTGCTTCCATTACTATTCAATGCCTTTATCTACATCTAAATAGCTTACCAGTTATCAGATAGTAACTCGTTAGTTCTCTCTTTTTAATTTTCTGAAAGTAAAAGACACTTGGATCTTTGGAGAGAAAGATAGAAATGAGAACTCAGCGTGAACGTTGTTTTGGTCTCAGCACTGTTGGCAAGAAGAGAACCTGTGAGAGTGCGTTGACTCCAGGAGGCAGAGCAAGCCCCTTTGAACAGAGTCTGTTCAACAGGGATGTTGTCAGAGAGCATAGTAGCCGCCACAACGCCATACGGGAGAGCACATTTCTGTGGCTCCACATGTTCTAGGGAGCTTAACTGTGGTCAGTCATATTTCGGAAAATGCTTATACTTTGAAAATAATGATTTCTAAACTGGTTTGTAAAGTTGCTCTCAGAGGTTTATGTTTAATATTCTTGAAAAGGGCAAGTTTCAAAACTGAAAATCAGAAAGTAATGTGCATTTATTTTTTAAAAGATCTTCCTGAATACACTAAAATATCTACAAACTTATGAATATCTCCTGGACGTGGACTTATGGAGACTTTTTGCAAACCTGGAGGAGTTAAGTCAGGTGAGCTAAAGCTGAAGATGTCAGGAGACATGTTTTAAAGTTTGCCAGAGGGGTCATGAAAATGCATGTGTGTTCTATTCCTGTGTCTTGTATTCCACACTGGGATATGGAATAGGCATATTCCCTCACATAACCTTATGGCCAGGAGATCAGGTTGATAAGAAGCAAATCTAAACATTTATTAACACCTTGCCAATAGATTGCAGATATCAGCCTTCAGCAGCATTTTTCATTTTCTCTTGGCTCTTTAAGAAAGTAAACATACTCCTAAGACTTCTTTAACCTTCATAAATGTTTATTCTCAAATGAATGTCCTTTCTCATATATTTTAAACAAATAATATCCTTCCTCCAAAAATGAAGAGAGGTTCTAAAAAGAATTTATTTATAAAAGAAAACTTATAAAGAAATATATGTTGAAAAGGAAAATAAATCTGAATTTTACCAGGGGCTAAATTTGAAATGTAAAAACAGCTGTAGGATGATATTTGAAGTTCCTTAACTATTTATTCCTTACCCCTGGGTGAGTGTCTACTCTCATTTTCTTTCTTTCTTTCTATCCGTAGACAAGCTTTGGATTTGTGAGCAGCCTTTTTGCCACCATCAAGGACTACTTCGATGCTTCTGAGACCTCACCGTCCACGGATTTCATTCCCGTGCTCACAAAGGTAAAATCCTTCCGGGATCTCTCAGCTTCTTGCAACAAATTCACCCCCTTCCAGGATAGTTGTTAACATCTACTTGACTTTCTGTTTTTGTCATGTGCTCCTGGGAAAGTTCCACCTCACTCTCCCACAGAAGAACCGTCCTTTTCCCTGACAATCAACATTTTCAAAAATAACTTGCAGATTCTGTTTTCCCATTGTCACCTCCGCTGCGTGGGTTTTATTAATACAAAAAATCTGCACACATGGAAAAGCCATTTCCAGGTCTGTTTTTTAAATGACTTCAATTTAAAGCAATATTCATGGCAAGTTTGTGTAGGCTAATTACAAGGCTCAGCTGTTCTTCTAACAAAAGTGCCAGCCTTCCAGACAAAAAATAAAAATAATAAAGCTTCAAATTCATCAGCACTCTTAATAGGACTTCCACAAATGAAAGAAGAAACAAGGAAACCCTGGAGCCCTAAATTGATAAATGTTACTTATTTTTCAAGTAGATATTTGAGCCTCCTCCATATATCTTTTTACTTTAAGCTTTTAAATCCAGGTTCTATCTATTCTCATTTAGCAAGATTTGACTTCTTATAAACCACTTTAAGAAGCATAGGTTGAGATTTATTGAGCAATTACTAAGTGCTTATGTGAGGGGCTGATACCCTATACACAATAACATGCAAAACCAGAAACATTCCTGCTCGTTTTCAGTCTAATGGGGAGGAGTTCATTCACTAATAACAGGAATAATTATACAGTCAAATTGATATCAATACTGAGAAGAAGAACATGACTATTATGAAGGAAAGCTTTGTTGAGGCACGGTGTGAAGTAGTTACAGACAGGAAATTCCTCCTGGGGCAAAGATGTTTGAGGTGAGACATGAAGAAGGAGGAATATTCTAACATGACAAAAACAAAGGGAAAACTAGGTATAAAGAAGGGAGATCCTTATGTAAATTGTGAACACAGATTTGAACAAGAAATACTTGGAGAAACAAGAGAATGTAAAGTATTGGGAAGTAGCTGAAGTCTTAGCTCTCTCTGTTTAGAGTCAGAAAAGTTTTAAATTAAGTTTTAAATAAATAGCCTGGAGAAATATCAACTCCTCATTAAAACATATAAGTTAGTCTGCTCAGGTTGCTATAACAAAATATTACAGACCGGGTGGTCTACAAACAACATGGTCATTTTCACTATTCTGGAGGGAGGAATTCTGAGATTAGGTGAGGGTTCTGGTCACAGACTTATTGTGCCCTTCATGTGGCTCTCTGGCCCCTCTTTATAAAGAAATTTATGTCATTCATGAGGATTCCACCTTCATAAATGAAACATCCCCTGAAAGGCCCACCTCCTAATACCATCAGTTTGAGGGTTAGTATTCAACACACTAATTTGAGGAGGACACAAACATTCACACCATTGTGTAAGTGCACCCATGGCCTGCTGAAGCATGGGGTGTTAACAGACTCTTTATGGAAGGTCTATAACATAGCCCACATATGAATGCTTTATACTGCGGGTATGCAAAGATGGGTTATGTGAGTTTTTCCTAAATTTAAAAGGTCCTTCATCAGTCAGGTTCGATTCGGTTGTACCAGAGTAACAATCCCCAAGTCTCAGTAGCTTGGTCCATATCCCCCCTATGCTCCCCTTCTATCGTACTTTGTCACTGTCCTGTGTCTGGGACCCATGCTGAAGGAGCAGGCACAACCTGGCATGTTACCAATTGCCATGGCAGAGACACAGGAGACTGGGCAGAGCCCTCACTGATTCCTCAGGTTCTGCCTAAAGCAGCACATGGCAGGTCTGTTCACATTTCATCAACCAAAAAAGTCACATGGCCATGCTTACCTTCAGCAGATGGGGTCCACATAATCCTCCCTGGGAAGGGAAAATAGATGAACAGTAATACAGCCTCATAAGCAGTTCTCCAGATCAAAGAATGGCATGTCATGTTATTCATGCATGAGCCATGTGAGCAAGTCACGGGAAAGTGAACTGAGCCTTGGGGAGGGTAGGCCATTTGGCCAAGCTCATATAGCTGATAAATTGCAGAGCTGGATTTCTAAACCTGACCATATGGTCTCCACAGTTGCCTCCTTACTAACAAAGTGTCTCAGGCATCTCAATGTCCTTTATCTCCAAGCTGTCAACAAATATCCCCTTTACCCCCTCGAAAATAAATTCACATCATCTTCAAAATTACCTATCGCTGCAACCAAAACTTGACATTTTCCCCCATGGTGTTTTCTCCTCTGTCCTACAACAAAGTATTTTTCTAGGTTTTAATTGTTTCTGCCTTTGTCGCTATCATCTCCTTTAGGGACTTTTTAAACATGGTGTTTGCTTTCTTTAAAAAAAAAAAAAAACCCACTTTATTTATTTATCTTTAGAGGGGAGAAAGGGAGAGAAGGAGAGAAATATCAACACATAGTTGCCTCTCATGCGTCCCTTACTAGGAACTGGCCGGGGACTGGCCTGCAACCCAGGCATGTACCCTGACCGGGAATGGAACCGCAATCCTTTGGTTCACAGGGCGGTTCTCAATCCACAGACCTACGCCAGCCAGGGCTCATTTAGGGACTTTGTAGGCTGGGTCTGTTTTCTCTACTAAGTGTGGGTTTAGCACTATCCACAAGTGCGTCTTCCTTCTCTAGTTCCGCCAAATGATGACACTATTAGATATTCATTAATGGGACCCATTACTTACTACTTAATCAAAAAATCTATCAAGCAGTACATAGAATTAGCAACTCGATAGACACTGTGAAATCCTGAAGAGAATGTCTGCCAGCGAGGAGACAGAGCTTCGGTGAAGAGAAAAGAATAACTCATTCGGAAGAAAGACATCTAACAGAGATGGCAGCACGTGGCGTGGTGTGCTCAGCCCGACCGCTACAGGCACGCACACGCGGGCATAGCAGAGGTCCTCAAATTTGACTCTAGGGTTTTAGAAGCCAACAGGAGAATTAAGTTTATGGATGTTTTTGAGGACAAGTTGTTGAAAAGTTAAATGTTATTACTTTAATCACTTAACTACCAAGCACAAGCTTACCGTCAACCAACACAAGCCCGGAAATCCAAGGCAGTCTTTCTCATGGGGGGCCGCGGGGCGTGTAAACCTCAACAACGCGTGAGCAGAAAGGTGAATTCGATCGAGGTATCCTTTAGAATTTTCTTTAAGTATGATTTTTTGAAAAGGTGATTTATTGAGGAGTTAATTGTTTTATAATGGGAACAGCATTTGTTTAAAAGAATGCTTATTGTGAAGACAGCCTGTCTCCATCCACTGAGTCCTGGCTCCTGCTTGGGCACCGTGCGTCCTCCGCTCTTCTCCGCGCTCGTCAGCGATGGAGGCGAAGAGAAAGAGGAAGCTTGTCTGCACTCTCCCTCCCCCTCTTCTCCTCTTGCAGTATCTCCGAGGGAGCCTCTGTCAGAGCCACCAGACCTACTGCCTGAATTACTCCGCCGCTGTCTTTTATCTGGAGAGCCTGAGGCAGAGAGATGACTTTGGAATTTATTTAAAAGTAAAGTACCATTTGCTTTTCTTTTATATTTTTCCTGAGGCTCTTTGAGGTATAACGAGTACTAGGAGTTATTACACCCAAATTAAGTGGGAAAGAAGAAAAACAAATGATCAACAATACATTTTAATTACAGATCTTCTTTCCTCATAAATACATCTTCCTCATAAATACTGCACACTGAGGAATTTTAAATGGTACACATCTGGAAACATTCTATCATCTCATGTCCCTCCTGAAATTTTGGCTGAGGCTTTAAAATGTTTCATTTGTTCATTGGTGTGTCTGTGGAGGAAATTGGGGCATTGTAAGGAGAAAGCTAGCCTAAGACCCGAGGCTTTGTTCGCGACCAGATGTTTGGCTCTTGTAGGGTTTGGTCCCAGCACGAATCTGTTGCACAGGAGCTTGGGGGACCGTTCACGTTGTATTCGGTGCGAATGGCGTCCCCTGGAGCACGTGGTAGAGCACAACAGAAACATTGCCCCTGAAAGGGTCCCAAACCACTAGGGCAAGGATTTCTGCTAAGGAGCTTCGGCATTTGCTAATAAGCTGACATAGAAAGGATTTTCCTTGACTTCTCCAGTTCCTTTGACCCCTCTTGACATTTCTTTGGAAAGAACTGTACCTTTTCAGTGTTATGCCAGGGCCCTTTTGTATGATCCAGAGAAATAGTGCAAGCCTTTTCAGAAAATCAGCTCTTCCTGCAGCTGCAAAAAGCCCCTGGCAGAGGATCACCTCAGAGGTGTGGGAGGAAAGGCTGCCAGGGTTCCCAGACTTAGCTGGGAATCCGGGCACCTGTGGCCCGGATAAACCAGGAAGCCTGGGTGTGGTATGGCTGAGAAAGAAGGAACAATCTTGGGCGAGAGACTTGATCCTATTTTTGTAGCTTCAAACTTTCAGTGTTTTCTTTGCTACTCACGTGAAAAACTGGAATCTCATTAGATTTCCAAGGTATGAAGAATCCTGTTTCAAAGGTTTTTCCTGGAAGCTGGGTGAGACTCCCAGCCTGGCCCCCAAACTGAGAATCCAGTTCCATGTCTCTTTCAAGCCAGGGCAAAGATGAATTCAGCAAGGCTCAGCTACCAAGTTGTTTTTCATTTTATTATTTTATTTATTTATTTTTAGACAGGGGAAGGGAGGGAGAAAGAGAGGTAGAGAAACTTCAATGTGTGGTTGCCTCTCACATGCCCCCCACTGAGGACCTGGCCCCCAATCCAGGCATGTGCCCTGACTGGGAATCGAACTGGCAACCCTTTGGTTCACAGGCCAGCACTCAATCCATTGAGCCACACCAGCCAGGACCATTTTCAAATAACCAAGAAAAATCTCATATCAGTTGTGACATAGACAGGTAGCTTACATTTTTCTATGAAATATACATCATGTCCAAAGATATTCAGGGAAAGAAAATAGAGGATGCAATGCTGCAATGATAACGTACAATACTTTTTTAATGCACAGTACTTTTCCAGGCACTTTATCAAACGTCTCGTTAATCCTTAGCACAAAACTATGAAGTTGATTGCAGTGTTGCCGTGTGTCCCTGAGGCTCAGAGAAGTTGTATTACTTTTGCAAGGCCACATGGCAAATACTTGGCAAAAAAAGAACTGGATAAAGGGCTTCAGGCACAAAAAACAAATGCTCTTTCCACCAAAACTATTTACAGCTCTTCAGGGCTATTTTCCATCACGTGGGAACTGTTAGCGTCATGAAACAAAGGAGAGGCTTTGGAGGAATTAAGGTGAATCTGCCTTCCACAGCCCCATAATATAGAACAAAAGCATCACCACAGAGCATTAATAATAATTTAATTATAATATCTAATAAATAGAATGATTATAACATAATAATTATAACATAGCATTTGTAATGTACTTCAGTAATAATAATAGTAATAATGATAATAATAATAAAGGTGACTGGTTTTCAAGCTCTTGCTATGGCAAGCCACTGCATTGCTTGCTGGTCATCTATGGTCACTTTGTCTACACAGTAACCCTGCGGAATGTGATATTATTCCAATTTTTCTTTTTTCATTTTTAAATTATATTTTATTGATTATGCTATTACAGTTGTTCTGATTTTTTCTCCTTTGCCTCCCTCCACCCAGCACACTCCACTCCCTCAAACAATCCCCCCATCATTGTTCATGTCCATGGGTCATGCATATGAGTTCTTTGACTTCTCCATCTCCTGTACTGTACTTTACATTCACATGGCTATTCTGTAACTACTTATTTGTACTTCTTAATCCCCTGACCCCTTCACCCATTCTCCCCACCCCCTCCCATGTGGCAACCATCTGGTAACTATCTTCTTTTCTCTTGCTGCTTTTGAAACCAGAAAAGCTGGTGTTTGTTGCCACCTGTCACCTACCAGACCCAATAAACAGAGACAGGGATTGAATCTTTATGGGAGCTTTATTCAGATGGCCAGCAATCTGAGAAGATGGTAGGTTCATACCCTAACAGACTGTCTTAAAATTCCATTTTAAACTGACCTTTTAATAAGAAGAAGAAAAGTGTAGCTAAAGGGTTTGGAATTCAGGGAAAAAGTTAATCAGATAAAAGGCTGTAGCCTTCTTTCATCTGTGCACTGGGTGTGGTCATCTCACCCTGGAGCACAATGGCTCAGATTCCATCTGGATTGCCTGCGGTCCTCCTGAGGCTCAAAGGTGGAACTGCTTATGGTCTCCTGGAATCAGGGTGGGTCATATCTTCGGTTCCTGGAACAATAGCTTTTAACATAGGTTGATCATTTAGCTTATTAGCTGTTACCTGAAACTAAAATTTTCCAACATTTGAGTTCCCTATTACTTTTAAGAGTTTCTCTTTATCTTCAACCTTTGGCCTTGTAAGTATGATGTGTCTTGGCCTCTTTGCATCCATCATAATTGGGATTCTCTGCACTTCCTGGACTTGGATCTCTATTTCCTCACCAAATTAGGGAAGATTTCTTTCACTATTTTTTCAAGTAGATTTCCAATTTCTTGCTCTTTCTCTTCTCCTTCTTACACCTCTGTGATGAGAATATTGGACCTCTTGACATTGTCCCAGAAGCTGTTTTATACTAACCTAATTTTTTTTTTTATTCTTTTCTCTTCTTGTTGTTCTGCATGGTTGTATTTGCTTCCTTATGTTTCAAATCATTGATTTGATTCTCGGCTTCATCCACTCTACTGTTGTTTCCCTGTAAATTGTTCTTTATTTCAGTTAGTATATCCTTTGTTTCTTACTGGGTCTTTTTTATGCTGCTGACGTCCTCACTAAGTTCCTTGAGCATCCTTATAAACAGTGTTTTGAACTCTGCATCTAACAGATTGCTTGTCTCTCTTTTATTTAGCTCTTTTTCTGGAGTTTTGATCTGTTCTTTCATTTGGACCATGTTTCTTCATCTCCTCATTTTGGCAGCCTCCCCATGTTTGTCTCTATGTATTAGGTAGAGCTGCTTTCACTCCGTGTCTGGGTAGATGGCCTAATGTGGTAGGTGTCCTGTAGGGTCCAGTGGCACAGCCTCCCTTGTCACCTCAGATGGGTACTTGAGGTGCACCCTTCATGTGGGCTAAGTATACCCTCCTCTTGTAGTTCAGACTTGGTTGCTATTGACAGATCAATGGGAGGGATTTACTCAGGTCAGTCAGCTGCAAGGATTGGCTGAGACCTCTGATCACCAACCTCCACCCTCTGTGGAGGATCAGCTGTGTGGGGGCAGAGTGGTGGTGCTCCAACATTATCTGTAGCTGTCTACTGGGTGCACTGGCCCTGGGGTTTCCTGAATGGTGCAGGCCAAGGTCAGCCCCCACCTGTGCTTTGCCTGGGGCATGCTGTCCGAACTGTTACACAATCTGAGATGGCTGCTATTGTGCTAGGCTTGGAGATTCTCAGGCAAAGCTGAGCTGTGAATCCAATTAGGGCTCACTGAAGCCAGCTGTTGCTTGTTAGATAAGATTTAGGAGCCAAGACCAGCCATTCTCATAGAAAAGCTTCTTGGTTGGCCTGTAAATTGGATGGGATAGAGCTTCTGGGAATCTCCAAGGCGGTTCAAACAGTGTTAGCCAGGTTGATGGAGTCTCAGATATGGCACCAGCTTGCTGGCTCTGTGGGGGGAGGGTTTAGCAAAGAGACAATGGCCTCTGCTTATGTTGATGCCAGACACTTCAGTTCCTCCCTGTATATCACTGGTGCCTTGCAAGCTGCTACTGCAGTGCTGTAGCCCAGAGGCAGTGAATCTGAGTAGGTGGATCCATGTGTGGGTTCTTTAAGAGGAACTGCTTGGGGCTCCAGAAGTTTCTTTCACCATCTCAAACCCTGCTGCTTTTTGCAGCCAGAAGTTGTGTGGAGTTATTTTCCTGACACTGGAATCCTGGGCTGGAGAGCCTGGTGTGGGTCTAAGACTCCTCACTCCCAAGATATCCCTCCTAAATTTTTATTCATGTGTGTGTGGGACCAGCCTGTACTGCATATGTGCACCTCTTACCAGTCTGGATGGACGTGGTTTCTTTAATTCCATAGTTGTCAGACTTCCATTCAGCTCAATTTCTCACATTTCTGAGTGATGGTTGTTCTATATTTTAATTGTAATTTTTATCTGGTTGTGCGAAGAAATGAGCCAAGTCTGCCTATGGTGCCATCTTGACCAGAAGTCCTTCCACATTTTTCAAGAGCTCAAACAAATTGGGCAATTAGCTGAGGATACGGTTGTTGGGGGCAGAGGCAGGATTCGATTCAGACATGTCTGAAGCTGACATTCATTTCCCTACTATGTGCTGACATAAACAATATTTTTGGAGAGCTGAAATCTGTCTGTGCCATGTTTTAGGCTATGTGGAATTGGGCTGTTGGTGCACTGGGATGAATTTACCTCCACATCACGTGAGGCTAGGCTTTATGAATGTCTGTGCATTATGTTGGTGCACATTGATGGAAGTGGAATTTTCCCTGCTCTTTCAGGGACAATTAAAATGATGCAGAGAAGGAGACTGCAACTTTGTACTAGGTCTCTTTGTTGGGTACTGCTAACAATCACTAAGAGCTCTACCTACCTTGGACTTAGTGTTCAAAACATGCAAGGCATGGTTCTGGGCACTTTGCATGAATTATCTCATTAAAAATCTTTCATCAAGCTGTTGAGGTAGTTATTCTTCTTATCCACATTTCATAGATGAGGTTTAGAGAGCTCTCGTAAATTTCCTAAAATTTCAAGAACGCTGGCTGCCCCAGCCCAATGTTGCACAGCACCAAGGCAGACTTATGAGGAGAATGCTTTTATATGGGCCTTTGAATTCCTTTTACTGTTGCCCTAAACTCAGTGGCTGTATATTATAAAACAGAAGCATCCTCCATTGATCTAGACCTATCCATAAAAAAGCCTTTTATGTGCAATCTCTCTTGACTGAGATGTTCTATTTTCCCCTAATAGATCTGAAAAATAAAGGCAATAGAGAGATGAAAGAAAAACTTATATCTACTTTTAGAATCATCAAGTATCTCTTTTCTCTCTTCTGAGGCCTTCTGAAACACTAAAAGCTTCCACTATCCCTGCCTGGATCTTCGTCTCAATTATTTACCACTGGTGCTTCTTGCCTGATTGATGTGTGGGGTAGATTGGATGTTTTCACATTTCCTCTGGGTGCTGGCAGCCAGAGCTGTTTACTGTGACATAAAAATTTGGAGCAGTGGCCGGGGCTGTGTTTTAAGGAAATACCTAACCGTTTCTGAGAAATCAGTTACTGGAGCTCCCAGGCACCGGAGCTGGAATGCTGCTGCCAGTGAGTCAGCATGGAAATCAGCCGCTCAGGCTGCAGACTGAGGCCTCCCCACAACTCTTCTTTCTACTCGTTACCACCCTGACCTTTCCACAACTGCAGTTCCTGCATTATTCTCCATCCCTTCCAACATCAATGAGAATCCCAGCCATTCTGAGCCAGATGAGGACTAGGAGGTGATCTAGTACCTCCCACTAAGATGGATCTGATTTATGGAGAAGGGAAGGTGGTCCCACAAAAAGTCTTGAAGCCTGGCTCCTTGAACTGGTCTACCTTTCCCACCTTCTGCCCATGCACTCGTGTGCTCACTTTCCTGACCTGCCTCTTATGTAGGGGAGTAGAAAAGATCGTGTCCAGCAGAATTCCTGTGAGGAAGAGCCCTGATGTTTTCAGAAGAAATACTTTGATGAAGTTACTAGTGGGAGAGGGTAAAACACCCAAGGACATGGTCAAGCTACGAAAGATGAGTGCAAATTGCTAAGCATGAGGCTGGGAGTTGGGAGAAAAGAGAGGAAGGAGAAAAACACACCCCCTAATAATATTTTTGATGTGGCTATGTGCATAGAAACTGGAGACCTGATTCCATGTGTCATGTGTCACCTGCATAAAAGCTGGGGCCCCTCGGGTTCAAGACTGCATCCCAGTTAAAGAAATAATACAGCAAAGGAAACAAATTTATGAACTATTCTCATCTTTATTTGCATTTCTCAAATATCATTTATGGAAATCCCATGTGCAACCCAGAGCATTACTTGAATTCTTTCTCCTGCTTCCCCACTGCTTTGCACACCCTATAGCCACCTCTTTGTCAAACTCTCTCTGTTGAAAATGGTCTTTGTCTTTATCCTTTTCCTTTCCCTCTCTTCCCTATAGCATGTAGCCAAATTTAGCCTCTTGGACTTCTATTTTCATTTTCTCATATTACCCTGATTGCCTCCAAGAAAAGAAAGTCAAGGAACTGATCCATCAAGCAAAAATCCTTCCTTTTCCCTGCAAGTGTTGGTTCTCAGTTCTCCTAACTGTGCCTCACAATGACAAGGGGAACAGAGCTGTGAAAACCAGAAATCTCCTGTGGGGGCCGGGGAGAAGCAGAAGCCAATGGGCCAACTGAACTCCCAAGTGAGAAGGGCAAACGAGGCAGGAACTCATATATTAATGCATCTTATCACTGCCACAGAGGGAACGTGTATTCTCTAGGGGATTTAAGAAACTTTAAACTTTCCCTGTGCCTCTCCATCTTGACAAATCTCCCCATTTAGGAGGATAGAGAGGTGATGTTATGCATAATGCTAAGCGCTGCCTTCGTCACCATTACTGGGAGGGCAAGATACCCAAAGGAGGATTCTCTCATTTCTTTAATTAGAAAATAATAACGCTAGTCAGTAATATTCAATAGCACCTCTGAACCACATCTAAGAACCCCATTTCAGATCCTGAATTTGCTAAAGACACTTTAATGTAGAATTTTCAACATAAAATCTAGTCTGTGGCTCATAAACTCCTCCAAGAAGCTCACAGTTGTATCATGTGATTCTTAAGTAAAATCTCTGAGTTTAGCATATCCAGGCTTCTCAGGGCCTTCATAGAAGTGACATTCTGATCATGTCTGCTTTCGCCCTCCCCAGTGGTGCGAGCAAAACGAGCAGTGCAGACGCCTTCACCTGTCTGAGCTGCTCGTGGCTCCACTGCACAGGCTGACTCGATACCCCTTGCTGCTGAAGAATATCTGGAAAAGAAGTTCAGATGCTACTGAGAAAATCATGATCTACTCCATCAAGGAAAAGGTGGAAAAGTCAATCCGTAAGTCCCTGGGACAGGTGACCCAGAGCTCCAGTGGAAGCTTAATCAGTGTTTGGGGGAAGGGAGCGTGGTCAGGTAGGAGGCTCTGGCTCCTGGGAATGATCTGGGCTTCACCCTAGAAAGTAGTTCCACTGACTTGAGGTCATGACTCTGGGAAATCAAACACACAAAACAATGGGCTCCAGTCACATCCTGGCGAGCCCTGCGGGAACTCTACCAGTAAGTGTACGCAGGACGTGGCTGTCTCCAAGGCTTTCACATGTGAGTCCAGGCAGGAAAAGTTCTACTTCCCAAATGATTGCAGACTTTGTTTTTAACATCGATCCTGAGCCCTAACAAAGCAAAAGGGAATAAACACCATGGAAGGCCTTTCTGACCAATAAATTACCGCTCACTACTTTTTCGGTCACTGAAATCCAGGGCCAATCTAAAACATAATGCCAACCACAATCCTTAGGACTGAAATTTGGGAATGGGAGCAGAACAAGCCCTTTGATGACTTAAGTTTATTTGTGCAGCTTGGTATAATTAAACTCAAATAAAGAAGTCCATGATATATGTCCCATAAACCAAGATTTCCTGGGAGTGTCAAAAGGGAACAATTCAAAATTACGATTATCGATTGCACAGAAATGACATATTTTTATTTCTGCAAGTTTAAATGTAAAATGGCCTTTCAATGGGAGTTTTTCTTTTTTTTTAAATTTTTTGTTCAAATTCTAAAATGAACCAAGGAACTATAATTAAGTTTATCAAGTGAATAAGATAAAACTTCAATTAAAAACAGACTTTTAAAAACTTTTAAAGTAATTTTGAAGATTATCACTCCCTTTGAGAGCTTGGTGAAGAAGATAATAGCATCTCTTCTGGAGACCTCTCAGTAAAATGTGGATTTTTGTTGTTGGCAGAACAGTCCCTATGGCCTTACTTTAACTCTATGAGCTTAAAGATAGTGAATTCTCAAGGATCCCCTAACCATGTGACTCTGTGGGTCTGGGATTGGGCCTCCATGTTTCCCCAAATCACCTCAAAACCTCAATAACAATGTTATTAGAAAATGTTGGGAAAGTTAATACAAACCTTCAAAAGAAAAAAATCATTTTTTTCCAAAGAGAAATAATTATCCTTATCATTAAGCAAATGCATGTTTTATAATTAGGACAAAAAGTATGTTTATCCTTGTTAGTCTGATTTTTTTTGTCTTCTTCTAATTACAGGCTATGTGCTATAGGGAAATAGAGAAAGCTACCAGAGACTTTATTTGCATTATTTAAATAAAAATGCACAATATATTTCCAATTTATTGTATTAAATTCCTTAAGCTTCATTTTTTTTTTTCCACAAGAGGCTGATTTCAAATTAGCGAGTTTTTCTAAGACATTTAAACTGCAAGCAATATGTTAAATGAACCTAAGATCTGGTTTGCCTCCTGGGGCAGTGTCTCTAAATCGTTATGGTACATCTTAGTTAAAATTTATGCTGTAATGTCACATAAATTTAGAAGTATATTGAATGTATTTTTTTCTTTCAGGGGATCTTGAAGGAAAAGTGAAGTGGCTTGACAATTTTCAAAAATTTAGACATCTACAGGAGATTATAGTGTGGCCCCCGCTGTGGGACAGAGACAAAAGGTTTTTCATTCCAGAGGTAAAGAAAAGGTCCGCTAGGACTTAAGTGCGGCATTCAGTTGGAATACATGAGGCTCACGAAGTCTCCAGCTGTCCACTGGAACATTGAGTCTAGTTGTATGGACAAGAAGCACAGCCTTCATCCACACGGGACTGATCGAATGCAGGGCGGCTGACGCCACCCTGCCATTCTCGGGGTGGTCCTGCGATTTTCTCCTTTCCCATTCCCGGGTCCATATACTGACATTTCTAAAAGTCTTAGACTTTGTAGACAGAGTCCATTGCCTCAGCTCCAGAAACATGTTTTCTTCCAACCACTAACAACCTCTTTTTGATTTCTCCCTTGTTTTGCAAGTGCCTGAAGCACATTTTTAAAGAACATATGGCAGAAAACATCCTGTCACCAACCAACAGACACCTTCTCTATGAGGGAAAATTAACCCTTGCAGGTAAATAACTTTTTCTTTAAAAAACGAACATCTTTGCTACCATATAACTTGTCCAACTGTTGCTAATTAAAGGGTATGGAGAATTGTGTGTGTCTTTATGGAAGATGTGAGTCAGACAACGTGCTATGGACTCACACAGGTGCTGACTTGATCAAAGACTTCACAACGTAACTAGCTACATGCCCCTCATTGTCTCCCTGTAAAATGGGAAAACTATTGTATCTCATAAGATTGTTGTTAAAATGAAATCATTACATGAGGATCTTAACTCAAGGTTGGGAACATAATAAACACTCCATGTCACTGTTACCATTATTGTGCTCCACCAGTGAGGTGGGTCATCCTGTCAGTGCTGGCTGAGGGCCTGTTCTGTAACATGTTGTACTGGGTAGGTAGCACTGGAGGAGAAAGCTGTACGTCCTAACTAGCTGAGCAGGCCTGCAGGGTAGGTTCAGGAAGAGGAGAGACTGGAGCACCCAGGGAAGTCTTTACCTGGTCCATGGGCCTGGAAGTGGGCTTGGGGGGATGGAAAGATGGAGGTCACTGGAAGGACAGGAGGGAGGACCTCCCCCAGGATCTGCAATCCTTCAATTACTTGTTTCTGCACAAAATTTCAATGGGGCACCTACTGTGTGAGAAGACCTGTGGGATGTGAGTTGTCTATTTATGGCAGCATGAGATCTGGTGGGGAGTGCCAGGTAATAACTCTTGATGTGATACACATTTGTGGAGAATCTGCTATATTTTAGCTCAGATATGAGGTTGGGATGTAACTCCTACCTGTCACCTACCAGTTAGGGAAGGTAGACATGCCTGACATTTTAGATCAAAGGGCTTTTTCACACATTTTCCCTTTCCAGTGTGTTATGCAGAGAAATTCCATTTAATCCAAGTTATAGGTGAGCAATATGAGGCTCAGGGAGGTTCTTAATCATGCTCAAGATCACCTGGAGGCTAATGGCAGAGTCTAGGCAGGCTGAGCCTACTAGGCTTCCAAAAAGAGGGACCTGGCCAGGAAACTGCCAGCAAGAAGCGACAGGCTTAAAAGGGTGCTGAAGGCAGAGTCATCAGAAGCAATGCAACGCACAAGACAGAGTAGAGGAGGAAACCTCAGCAGAGAGACCAGGCCGCCAGCTCTGCAGTGAAAAAGGGTGCGGCGAGAAGGCCCTGAGCCTGCTTCCTCACCCTTCTCAGTCTTGGACCATCCACTTTCATTTCAAAAGACAACAGTTATAAGTTTCTTTGATGTTATTTACAATTTCAAAAATAATTATATATTGTGGCAAAATCAAATCAAAGTAATGAAGCAAAACACAGCTTTGTGTTCAAACATATACGCCTCACCCAGAATTGTCAGAGGTTTTGATTCACCCCTTCTCTCTCTATCTACCAGCTTCCCAACAGTGTGAGATGTGCTGGCCTCGCCTAAAATGGTAGAAATGCACGCGGGTAGAAAAGGATAAATGTGAGAGATATTTCAAAGGCAAAAATAGTTGGAGGAGATGGGTGGATGCCTTCAAGTGTTCTAATCTGTGCACCTGGAAGGCTGGTTGACCACACTGAGGGAGGCAGGGGGAAGGGGTCAGGGAGGCAGTTTAGGGTGGGCTGAGAAGCCATATGAAAGTTGCAAGAACATGACAATCACCATCTCTCAGTGAAAAGCTATGTTAGATGTGCATTCACATGTCACATGGCATCAGGGTGCTTGCCATGGAAGTGTGGGTGGGAGGCTGGCTAAGAAGGAGTCTTTACAAATAGACCCAACTTTTCAGAAAAAGTTTCTTATAGCGTCAAATGTGGTAGAGTGAAGATGAACCACATAAATGTCACTAACACCAGGCACTTGTTTAATGGACACGCTGTGTTCATCAGACTCCATCAGAGAGGAGACACCATGTAGTAGTTTAAGGTCACTGGGGCTTCAACTCAGAGTTTCCATGGAGATGGGGTGGCCGTGGGGGTGATAGTAGTAGAAGAAACAGGATACCACTTTGAATGGGAAAAGCAGCGGGCCAAAAATCAGGAGATCCAAACCATTTTGGGTAAAATCATTTAAATTTCCTTCATCTCTTCCGTAAACATTGATGGTGATGATGGGGATGAGGGTGATGATGACGACAACAGTGATGATGATACCTAACACATAAATTTTGTCCCCAAGTTTCTTTCAGCTTCAAAATCTGTACTGTTGTAACCAAATAAGTATATTTTCTCATCCCCAGAAAGCACACGTTTTCATAACTTTTGGAGCATAACCAACTTCCCATTGGAAGTCAAGCCAGCTTACCCTTCACAAACGTGTTTTCCCCTGCATTGGTATTTCTAAGTAGAAAAGTGAGTGAATTGCAGATGCATATGAGTGTCTGACAGCTGCAGCACTGAAGAACGTGTGTTGTTCAAGCTGCTGCCCAACACAGAACTGCAAAAAGTTGTCAGTCTCAGATCTGGTTGTGCAGCACTTAGCTGAGAATTTCAGAATCACGATGTTCACTAACCAAGTCTCATGAAACAACTTGGTGAAAGCATTTCACTGGCGGAGACTGCATCTAAATCCTTGAATAGCAAATGTGAACAGCCTTGATTTCATGCTTACAATCTTCCCCCTTAGTCATGCTCTTTTGTATTACCTTGTCTACTTTTTAGTGCTATCAGGTTCTGAGTTATCTTGTTTTAAATCTTGTTTACCTATTTATGATGTGTTTGCTCTCTGTGGAATTAAAACTCCTTGAAGGCAGAGATTCTGTCTGAAACACTGATGCACGGTGGGCGGTCACTGCTTGATGACTGCTTGGCGGGACACGAGGGCCTCAGTAAATAGCCAAAGTCATCACCATTTCCTAGAATAAATTGTGGGGCCTAGCAGATACTCACTGCCTGCTTGTTAAAATAAAACATATAAAGTTAGCAAGAGAAAAAAGCTATTTCATTGTGACAATGATCATCAGCCTCGTTCATGCATGAATAGCACAGGGTGGGGAAGACAACATTTAACAGGTTTAATGTAGTCCAGTGTCTCATTCTTGCGCTACCTCTGTGTTAGTTAAGATATTTGTTCAGCCATGGGGGATGGAGACAGATGCTTAAAAGAAAAAGTTTATTTCTGTCTCGTGTAACATCCAGAGCTCTGTGACAGCTGTCCTCCATGGTGTGATTGGGGACCCAGGTCTCTCTGGTCTCTTTATTCTGCCATCCCTGGGGCACGGCTTTCTTGTCTGTGGTCCTAGAGGAGTCACCAGGGTGCTAGCTGGTGGGAGGGGGAAGGGAAGAGGCAGGCAGAGCCTGGCTGTTTAAGGCTAAGACTCACAAGCTGCACACTTTGGCTCACATTCCATTGGTCAGATGTAGTCACTTGGTCAAATGTAACTACAAGGAGGCTGGTAGATGTGGCATTTATCTGCAGTGAACATGTGCTCACTAAAACTCCCTTTACTACAAAAGAAGGGGAATGTTTTTTGAGGGACAATCAGCAGTCTTTGCCATAGTCTGATTTGGACAAAAAACATTTTAGTAATGATGGAATATAATTTTTGAAAAATATTCAAACAACTCAAAATTGAATAAAATATCTAATTTCTCTTCTATGCAAATGTGGAAAGAATCTTCCCATAAACTTAAAGAAGGGGAGGAAATAGAAATGCATTCTAAATATTTTATCTAATAATTTAACCTTAGCCACCTAGTTTCCACAGATAAAAGTATATGAGAAAGGACTTCTAGAATAATATAATTAAAAATATTTGTATATCTTATTTATTTATCTGATTTTTAAAATATTTACTTTAAGTATCTGTCACATTCCACTTTGGACAGACTGCCTTTCCTCTGAAATTATGTAACTTGAACTATTTTTTCTTCTAAGTGATAAGGTTAGAGAAAGGCCCCTTCCTAAATCAATTATTAGAATAATATTAGCTTCTTCTACCATTAGCCTCTTCCCAGAGAAAAACAGAAAAGCTGAATTGCCTTAAGTTACTGTCAAAAGTTATTCAAAAAAGTCTGTAAGTATAAAGCTACATGAAAAATATTTAAACCTGTATAGACACGTTGTAAAACCTGCGAAACAAGTGGTGTTAATGACTGTCTTCATCGGCTAGGGCCACTGTAACGAAATTCCATAGACTGGATCCCGAAACAACCAACGTTTGTTTCTCACAGCGCCGCAAGCAGGAAGCCCGAGGTGAAGTGGCCAACCCGACTCACGTTCTGGTGGGAGCTGTCCCTCCAGCTTGCAGGTGGCCTCCTTCTCCGGCGCAGCCTTTGCTTTCTCTCTGGCGTCTCCTCTGATGACACTCATCCTGCTGGATCAGGGCCCTACCCTTAGACTTTCATTTATTCTTAATCACTTCCTTATTCCCAAAAGAGCCACACTGGGGATTACGACTTCAGCATAAAAATGGGGGCTGGGGTGAGGGGTGGGGAGAGCACAATTTAGTCCACAGCAATGACAAAATGCCCCTTTTCCCTGCTAATGCATACCTTTGCCGATGACACCCAGGTGAGTCAAGAGGCAAAAATGCTGTAAGTTCAATGGTTGATAGATGTGTTTGAGGCTTAGTTGAAACTATTAAAACATCATCTAAGTTGTCTTAGATACACATGAAATGCATCACAAATACGATGTCTTTCAAACTGTGAGCTTCCTAAAGTCTCTGCTTTAGGAAGAAACCAGTCAAACAGCCGTGCAGTTTTCTGAGCCAGGTGATGGCCAGGTCCTGAGCCAGGCTGTGTGCCAGGGTGCCCAGGTGCTTTTGTTCTCTAAGCAATTTGTTTGGTTTAAAAAGCAAAAAACCTGCTTACTATTTCCAGCCCCAACTTCACCTTCTTTCTTTTCTCAGAAAGTACAAGATTCCTAGATGTTTATCTGTTTCTCTTTGATGATTTCCTCTTAGTTACGAAAACTAAGCGCAACAAAAAGGTAAAATGCTGCTATTTCTAAATGTCTGCTAAATAAGTTTAGAAATATTTCCCAATACATTGTGTTAAAATATAAAATATTTTAATATATCAATTGGGATTCACCCTCTAAAAAAAGGAAACACTACAAAAGATAGTTCTGAACTAAAAAATAGCAATAACAAAAGCAAGTTACGTTTCTTAAGGATGTCAAAGGAATGTGTACATTTTTAGAATAACTTTGTATATTTCTGAGGTGAGTCCCAGAAGCTGCAGGACTTTATTCCTGACCTGCCAGAGCCAATGAAACCCAAATGCTTTTGTCCATTTTGGCCTTTTCATCACCCAAATTATCCACAATGAAAACTGCCAGAATGGGGCCTCTCTTGCAAACGCCTGCTGCCACATGCTGAGGTGACATCCATCGCTCATTCTGAGTTTGAAGCTCACATCATGCCTGGAAATTAGTGACCTGCGGTGGGAGGGGGCCCTGACTCTCGTACATGAGAGCTGCAGAAGCCGAGTAATTGCATAGCCAGCATCACAGACCAAACGAGTCAATTGGGAGTTAAAGCCACAAACTCTCTTCCAAAAACAGGGATGTTTTCCACTGCTTATGTATTTATGGCCACTATTATTGTTGTTACTAATTAAGCCATAAGTATCATGGTCCACTAACGGCCTTCTGTCTAATGTCCTATGTCACAGTCTGTCCCCTGAATGGTGTGAGTGATGTTACCAAGGGAACCTCCTCTAAGGCACCTAGACATCTCCTCCCAGAGGGGGCAGAGGGGCTGCGATGTGGTCCGCCATCAGAGATATCTGTTTTATTTACTCATGTCCTCACCAGATAGATGACTAGTCTTACACAGATGCCAGACCATGAACTAGATATCTCAGATTTTAACAACATAAGCTTCTAGATGTCAGATGGGTGAGTTGAGCTAAATAATTTGAGGGTCTATAAATAAACAGACATCAATTGCTCAATATGTGAATAACTGAATGGTCATTGAGGAGAGAGTGGATGTTGGAGACTATTAAGAATTGCAATTTTGAAACTTAGATGGCCTTTTCTCTTAAATTACCCGGACGAGGAATGTCTGACAAGCTCTGGAAAACCTTTATCCTCATCAAAAACCTGACATCGAGCACGGCCTACCTTCACATCAAATAATAGCTCAAATCTGAGTGCACAAATTAATGGTGGCCCATATCGATTGTATTGATAAGGCAATATTCTGGTTTCATGCCTGACAACCTGATTCCAAAATGAGGAATGTTATCTGCTTTAAATTCCTTGTTGAATTCCCCTGTCTAATAAGTCCGGAGATTTTATTGACTTCTTAGGCACCAAAATAACCAGCCAGAGAAAATATCAGGTTTCACTTATTTATTTTTGAAAAAAGAATGGGACTATTATGTTTTAAATTCCTCTTTGCAATTTAATGAACAATACATGTCATGCAAATCACAATCTTCAATATCTTTTTTAAAAATTCAATATCTTATATATTAAAAACAATTTTGATTATTTACAAATTATAGAGTATGGAATCTACTTAGAGTATAGGGTTAGACCGCATGGACAGAGCTGGTCAGAATGAGGCTCCCCTTTCTTATTCATGTCACTCACGGCTATAGCGAGATACCAGAAATGAAGAGTTTCCCATTGACATGATGTGATTAAAATGCTTCCCAATTATAGATGTCACACTTTAATCAGGTAATTAAAATTAGGTTTCAGGAACACTATGCTTTAAATCACTATGTACTTTGAGGAAATGCTTTTCAAGAGATAGTAAGCTGGATTTCAAGCAATAGTTTCTAAAAATCAGTTTAGAGATGGGCACCAATGTTTACTTCCTGTTTACAGCATGATTTTTCTCTTTGATTTCAGAAAGCTGGAGGCTCGGACACAGGTGTAATGTGCCCTTCACTTACTCCTGAGCTGCAGACGGTAATAAAAGAGGGTGGTTCGTGTACAGTACTCGATCAGCCCATTCCACTCGATAGATTGGTAGTCAAAAGTATCGATCCTCTCCACACGTCAGGTTTGTGTCAGTTTTGATCATTCCGTTTATCTGTTTGCCACCGTAGAGTTTTATGCTGGCCTTTTTTGGTGACAGCACGTAAACCCAATTTAAGTCCTCATGCAAGCTAATACCGACTTCCTGTGCAGCTGGATAGCACGCACTCTACAAACTGGCTGCAGAAGTGTTGGGCTTGCTCTCCAATGCTTGCATGACCTGCTCTGCCTCCTTCTGGCTGTGTGAGCCAAGGCAAGGAAATGGCATTTCTATGCCACAGATTCCTCTTGGAAAGATAGAGATAATATATCTGCGCTAGTGGGTCGTCATGAGAGTTAAATGAAATAATGCATGTAAAGCGCTCAATAAATGATAGCTATTTTTAGTAGTACAATACTATTAGTATTCTTGCTATTGATGAATCACTAGTATACCACAACCCTCTTTGAAAGCCTAAGATATTCTGTTACATAGCTACATGAAAAGAAATATGCCAGAAATAATGTTTGCATATATGTCATGTGTCATAAATAGATGTATATCATTTTAATTCATTTTCAAGCATTTCATGAGTGTCTACAGAGAACCAGGCACTCTGTGAGTGCCCTGGAGTTACAGAGATGAGTAAGAAACAGCCTTTTTTCCTTGGGGATCTCTCAGAACAATGAAAGATCAATAACCCCTGTCATGAAAGCCCTGGCACTCAAGGGACTTGAAGGATACTTTAGTCTCTTCAGTGCTGGGTAGTGTTCAGGAGGAAGCAGGTGTCATCCTGCCCTGGGTATAGGGCAGGAGGGCATTGCCTTTCTGTTCCAAGGGAGGAGCAGGAAGAGAGGGAGCACTACCCATTCCCCTCAATCCCCACCCCTGCGGCCAAGCCAAAAGCACAAATGACGAGCACAGGAGGACCTGCTCATACAGAGAAGCATCACATAGTGAACGAATCAATGGAGGAGTACACACATTAATGATGATAATAGCAAACATTTATATCATTGTGGTATGCAACTAAGGTTTTTTCTTTTTTAAAAAATAAAAACAATACCTTTTTAAAACTTCCATTTTATTACTTTTTGATTTTGTCACTACCATTTCTTGCTTCTTTTTTAAAAAATAGTTTCCTCATTCCTCTGGTCTATGCTTTGCCTGCTCCAACACAGTGCTTGAGACAGAACAGGTGTAGAGTAAGAAAGAGTAAAGGGTGAAAAGAGAAGAGATTGAGCTTTGGAGTGACCAAGACGTGATTTCAAACCCTAGCTACATGATGTACTGTGTGACCTTGGAAAAATTAATCTAAATCTGTATGAGGGAACCAGCTGACTTATATGGTTGCTGTAGGTTTAAATGCCACGAAAAAGAGGGGGGTGTGAGAAGCACCAGAGAGAGAGAAACAGCACAGCACTCAGTACCAAATAAATGCTTAATGAATGGTATCAATTATTATATTCATTATTATTCATTATTATATTAGAATGTCAGAGGGAAAGAGGGCTATTCCTGACTACGTATTATCTCCTTTTTTTCTTTTGCAAGCCTAACCATACCAGGTCCTCTTGCTTATAGAGTCCCTCATACCCATATTTGCAAACCAAGTAAGTGAGGGACACCTTCAGTAACAGAGAACTACAGTCACAATTTTGAGGAGCATGGATTCAAAAAGCTAGCCAAGGAAAACGACCTGACCTTTAAGGCCTCACTTACTACCGGGAATTTATAAGGAGAAAAACCAGGGAGGGAGTAAAACCAACATAGCCACATCTTTTTCTCCAGTCATTTAATCGGTTCAAGTCCTCTCACCTCAGAGGAGCTGGACAATTTCATTACCTTGACAGACTTTGCTGCGCAAGGATTTAGGAAGTATTAGGTTTAGATTATTATGAGTATAATGTGTGATACTGGAATAATTCTAGCAGCTAAAAAAATAGAAGTCTGGCAATTTCTTCATTCTGAAGCAAGACCCAACCTGCCTCAATGAGTCTGAGTTACACCCACAAACTCCAACAAGTAGAGATAATGATGGTGGATAAGCATCAGCCTCAATGGCCAGCCAGGAAAAAGCACTCTTCTAGTCCCTTTCTCGCTTATTGGACTTGACAAGCACACACCCTGGTTCAACGTTTGGGTTTGTTTCTGAGCATTAATCAACTACAGAAAGGAGCTATAGGCTGTAGAACTGTATCCTTTGTGTTGTATTAATAATTCCAGAAAGCAGCTTTTATTGTAAGAGCTCCTGCTAACATATGTATTTATAAAGGACTCTGCTCTCCCACTCTCTCCTGTCATTACTGAAGAGACCAGCTAGGAAATGACAGGACAGACCGCTCTTTTGCAAACACAGAAACCGTGTCAGTTTGTCTCTTTTTGTTTTGTTTTACATTTCACATACTTTGGTGGACATTGAGCCCATTTGGTGGACTTTGGATTTTATTTGAGCCCATTTTTTTTTTTTTTTTTTGTCTTTTCTTACCCTGTTGTGAAGCATTCAGGTGGTTTCGTACTTTTGCCACGCCTTAATTTGCTTATAACCCTTGTTTTGATGTGGCTTCCTTTTAAATACAAAAATAAATAAAACATTTTTAAAGGAGTGGGGGGGGTCTAAAAAGAAACAATAATCCCATTGTTTTCCATATTTATATGCTCCCAACACACTAAGCTTCTTCCTTGAGGAGCCCATTTACCATCACAAGCCATAACTTCATGGAAAAATTAATCTTAATCTATGCACGGGAATCAGCTGATTTACATGGTTGCCCTGGAAATTGTTAGTGAAGGAACAACAGTTTTCATATTTAAGTGGGGTCCGTTTGGACACAAGTAGTGAAGTCTTGGTTTTGGATTCAGACTTTATTTTGTCATCTACATAAACTCCCACCTTCATTAAAAAATGATCAAAAACTCTAGGTTCTTGGAGAAGAACTGAGACACTGTTTGCTTTTCATAGTAAGTGATTTGGCTTTTTGTCTTTGTAATCTTTTTCTAGTCTTTGGGCTCAGAAATGCCTTCCTTGTTCAACATGAAAACCGTTATCGACAGTGTATAGCAGCATTCTTATTACAAGCCCAAACAGAAAACATCAAGGTATGTATTTCAATTTTGTAGGTTTTGATTCTTTAAACTTTATGTAAGGAAAAATCTCAACCCAAAGGTGAATGGAAAGTTGTGTGTGTTTCCCTCACCTGCTTTGGCAAGGGCAGGGGTTGGGAGGTGGGGCAGAATATAAACATGCACTCCGTCTTGTGCTCAGAAACGTCAAGCTGACAATTTCCTCACTCTCGCAGAGCTGACACAGCCTCCCTCATTTTCTCCTGTGGCAGAAGCTCCAGAATGACTTCTGAGTTGTACAGTTTCTGTAGGAAATGGGGGAAGGACTGCTTTGGATTGCACAATTGGCTTTAAGATGCTCCAATCAATTTCGGAAGTCCCAGTGAGCAAATAACTTGATGTCAGCTTCAGTGAGGGGCTGCTGCAGCCATGAGCCATGTCCAGTTGGCTCTCCAGCCTTTGAAATTATGCCCCTGTTTTTAGAAAAATGGAGTTAAAAAATCAGCTGCCTGACTCCGGTTTCTCTATCTTAGAAGTTTCCATTTTTGTCTTTCCTCTAGTAGGCTTTCACCACAGCAACAGGGTGGCCAGGCAATAAATGCAATATTGCATTCTTCTTAGGGACTCAGTTTCCTGGGTCATCTCCCTTAGTCTGTTTTTCAAATTATACCATTGGTTAAGAACTTCTATTTCCACACAAAACAGAAATTCAATGTTCAAACTATTTATAGTGTAATTAGTCATCATTATTATGGTTCTTTGATGAGTCCCATTTATCCCACTTGCATATTCATTTAATCCATTTGCAGAGATAGTGATGATATATTAGGTGTAAGAAAGAAAATGGGAGCCATATGCAAATACTTTATTAGTTCTGTTTTAAAGAACAAGTCAATAAAGGAAAATATTAATCCAATTGTAAAAAAATTGTCAAGTTAACATTCTTCTCTCTCCCTCCCCATATGTGTGTGTGTGTGGATATGTGTATTTTATTTACAGAAAACATGGATGGCACAAATAACAGCAGCAATCACTTGCTTCACCAAGAGTCGGGAAACCAAGAAAATACCTTTATTCCCATCACCTGCAGAATCCTCTGAAATTTAGGGACCTAAAATCACCTTTTTAGAAATGAGGGATTAGGGTATCCTTTCAAACTTTTTTAACACTTAGTGATAAGGTAGAAAGAAATGTGCCTTTTAAAGGAATTCCAGAATTTGAGAATTTGAGCTAAGAAAGTTCTCAGTACAGAGGAGTAATGGCTGCAACGAATTTGAACTGAGGAATTTCTTGTCAAGTATACACTGATATTCAGACTACCTTAAAATGTTTCAGTCAGGCTGGCAAGAGGCGTGAGTGAGGTACGGTGCTATTAATACTAGTGAAGGGCAAGTTACCAGATGAATGGAGGAGCAGGAGGAAAGCATCATCTGTGTACAACAGGAATTCCAGCATCTTTGGGTGCGTCTGTAATGAAGCTGACTCTCCTACCTACAGGGCTTGCAAACACCTCCCTGCTTTACAGCCCTACCTCACACACAGTGACACTCCTTTTGATGCAGAGTTTGACTGCTCTCTAAATATACTAAGCAATACGTAAAGTCTACATTTTAATAGTTTTTAAATTCCTATTCTCTAACAGTTTACTTACCTCGGGTATACTTCATAATACTCTAACTTGAAAATAGAAAATCCCAAAGACTAAATTCCATTATTTTAAAAAAGGAAAAGCAAGTATCTACCTGTTCCAGTTTCATAAGTTAACACCTTTACAAGGCAAATTTTCTTAGGAATAGTAAGATATCTTTCTCTAAACCTCATTTTTGGAAGAACAATGGAGTTTGTCATAGACAATATTCTGGTTTTGAACAGGATGGGGTTGTCGTGTGTGTGTTTTGCCACAGTGCAGCCACTTAATTTAACTTGGCAGGACTCGAAATTTCATTAGAATTTTTATTAAGAAAGGCAGCTTGAATTATTATATTATTGTGGTAGAACATACTATTAACTGTATTTAAGGAACTAGGTCTTACGGTCAGATTACATCAAATGGAAACCCACAAATTTCATTTTCAACCACGTATCATAGATTTCCAAAATGGAAGTTGTAAATTTATTAACTTGGGCTGCCAGATAAATGATCAACTTAACTGATCTCTTTAAGTTGGAGAATGGGATAGAGAATGGACGGTGCTTAGGGAAGTCATGTGGGACAGTTAACCGTCAGCGGAAAAGCCCACCTTCACCGCCCTGCCCAGGCAGTACAGACGGGTGGGGCACGAAGCCCCCAAGCAGAGGCCAGGCACTGCTGTCACGGAGGGCCATGGGCTCCGAGTAATGATGTGATATGTGTGCAGAAATAAATGAAAATAAAAGGAAAATCTGGAGAGCAGTAACTACTGTTAAAGCCTATTTTAATAGTTAAATAAATGTTTAATAAATGCTTAAGTAGTTAAATAAATGTTAAATAAGTGAGTTTAACTACTGTTAAATAAATGAGGAAAAAAAGACAAAGGGGAGAACGGACTTCAAGTGAATTCCTAGAAATGGGATGTGGGTGAGACTGAAAGGAATTTATGTTCAGAAGACAATACAGACTAACACAAGAGAAGATGTAGGGAAAAAATCTGGCCCAAAATCTCTCTCTCTCTCTCTCTCTCTCTCACACACACACACACGCACACACACACACGCACACACACACACACACACACATATTTAGAAAAAGAAATTAACAATAATCTTCTATGGATTTTTAGATATAAGCCAATTTAGGAGGGCGACAATGGACTAGGACTAGGCAATCTCAAGATTCCTTTAGTCACATGAGTTCAGTAACTATATATTTATATGCATAAAGGACTAGTTTCTCCCTAAGATGTCATTAGAGAAAAGCTGACTAAATTAATATCAAGAATGTTAAACAGCTTATATGCAAAGAAATATTAGCACTCCTATGTTCATTGCAGCACTCTTCACAGTCAGACATGGAAAAAACCTTAATGTCCATTGACAGATGAATGGATAAAGAAAATGTGGGATGTATGTATAGGACGGAATACTGTTCAGCCTGTAAAAAGAAGGAAATCCTGCAATATATAACAATGTAGATGAACCTTGAGGACATTATATGCTAAGTGAAATAAGCAAGTCACAGAAAGACAAGTACTGCATGATTCCACTTCTATGAGAAATCTATAATAGTCAAAGTCATAGAATCAAAGCATGAAATGGCCCTGGCTGGTGTAGTTCAGTGGATTGAGCACAGGCCTGTGAACCAAAGGATCACAGTTCGATTCCCAGTCAGGGCACACGCCTGGGTTGCAGGCCAGTTCCCAGAAGGGGACGCACAAGAGGCAACCACACATTGATATTTCTCTCCCTCTCTCCTTCCTTTGCCCTCTAAAGATAAAATAAATAAAATCTTTTTAAAAAAGCATGAAATGGTGGTTGTCAGCGAAATAGAGAGAGGAGGAAATGAGTAGTTACTAATCAACGCCAATGCATGAAGCTTCAGTTAAGCAAGGTGAAGAAACCCTAGCCATCTTCTGTACACTTAAAAAGATGTCATGAGACAGATCTCATGTTGTGTTCTTATGATAGTACAATAAAATTTAAAAGAATATGCTATGTACTTAAACTGGAATTCTATAAGGCTTACAAGAGACAAGGGAACATGTCTAATATGTAATATATTAAGTGCTAGAGGATACACGCAGTAAACTCTTCAGAGGGAAGCATATCAGAGTAAAATGAAAAAACACTCTGGAACTTTGGTTCCTGGGGGTGGGGGAAGGGGATAAAAAAAAAAACAGTAAAAAACAGTGGTACATTTTTTAGAAGAATATTTTTAAATGGTCACCTGGTTATTAAACTTAGATATATAATGAAAGAAGATATTAATTTAATTTTGTTTAATATTTCTTTTTAGTTAATTTTCCACAATAATGAATGGAATGAAAAGGGAATGTCTCAAGCAAAATGGCATTAGTAATTTCTCTTGAAATTATAAACTTAATTACTATTCTAAGTTGAACATTAAAGCATATCCACTCCCTAGATCCAAGCACAAAGTTCTAACATTCTGTAAATAAATTAATGCAAAATGGTTAATATCTTGCTCTCTTTTTTAAATAGACAAAATGATTTGTAGTCATAGAATACATCTAGTATAAAGAAATGTTTTTAATATCATCTTTAACATATTAAAAAAACAAAAGCAACATTTCAATAAGGATCCTTCCATTGATCTTTATACAGATTTAAATGCTGTCATCAGTTACATTTATAATCAATAACCTTCCAATCACTGAGTTTAGAAATTACAGTATTTACTGAGCTAAACTCTCTCACAAAATAAGGCACAACAACATGATCACAAGTAGTAAACACAATACAAATAATGAATCCAAAAACTAAACAAGGAAATCCTCATGCGAAAGTATCTACATAAGATATGATATGTGATCCAGTTCAAAGAAGTACAGAATGTCACAGACACAACTGCATCGTGTTACAGTGAATCCATTACTCCTACACTGGAAGAACTTAGCTCTATTTTACACAGTTTTACATAAATTTAGTAAGTTTATGCACAATATTCACATCTGTAACAGTAACAAATTGATCACTGAAATTCAGGCAAAGGGTAATCAAGACACGCTAATGTGTGGCACATTGTAATTACAGAATAGCATTCATCACGCTCATGTCTAGGAATACTAAATTGACGGCACATTTAAATCTTATAGATCAAGTCATCCATGGTTTTATAGCCAAAGTGCATTAAAAAAAATTGCTATAGTCAAATAGATCATGAATATCAAAATATATGATCATAATTTGCTCTCCACTTAAAAGCTGAATATTTTTATGCAAATGCAAGGTTTAAAAAAAGTGGATTTGAAGTTCTCAAAACTATAAAATAATCATAAAGCCTTTTTAAAGAGAAATGGGAAACTAACAAATTTGGCAGTTACTATTTAACACTACTGTGAGGAAACTATGAAACTAGCCTATTCCACATTAAGAGGTAGTTGAACAAAAGGTTATTTGTACACTGCTTTGAGGTTTTTTGTGTTTGTTTTCCTTGTTTTTCTTCAAAATGAACAAATCCTATACCAGCAGCTTTGTCTTCCTTCTATTAAAAAAAATTCCATAGGTACAGTTTACTATCCGCTAACCCAGCAAGACTTGACTTCAGCTCACATTTCCATGCTGGGGTTTGGAATCCACTAACACGTGATGCTAGCATGTTTTGCATCAGAGCCGAGAGCTGGGACCCCACACATGTTCTAACTCACTAAGGAACAGAACCAGCAGACATCTGAACTGTAGAGCTGATAAGGACTGAGGAGATGGCTTTTTTTTGTCTACAGCCATTCCACCCTGAATGCACCTGATACTGTCTAATCTCAGAAGCTAAGCAGGATCAGGCCTGGTTAGTACTTGGATGGGAGAAGATGACTTTTTCAATTAGAAGAAAGAGAAAACCCTTTCATTGTTGTTTCCAAACACCTACAATTGGTGAGAGTTAACAACAAAAATATTAGGTTTCATTTCTATTATTATTAGTACAACAGCCTACAGTAAATTACTAAGGACCTATGAAATGACATTAGCTAGATGAAAACTAGAGAATCACTCAGGTACAGTTCTATTTGTTGTCCTTACAATTTTTTGGGAGGTGAATATTGTGGATAGGGGAATACGGGAAAAGGTCTTTAGTTTACACAATTAGGGGATGGAGTTAACAAATATTCTAACCCAGCATAATTCTCATGAAATTTTATTATCTTAAAGAATAAATAGCGGTGCTCTGACTATTGTTTCTAACACATTTATTAAATCCCTTATTTGTGAAAGAACAGAATTAAGATTATTTGAGCCCTGGCTGGTGTAGCTCAGTGGATTGAGCGTGGGCTGCAAACCAAGGGGTCGCTGGTCCAATTCCCAGTCAGGGCACATGCCTGGGCTGCAGGCCAGGTCTCCACTGGGGGCACGTGAGAAGCAACCATACATTGATGTTTCTCTCCCTCTCTTTCTCCCTCCCTGCCTTCTCTCTAAAAATAAAATCTTCAAAAAACAGATTATTTGAAAGAAGTATTTGAAAATAAATAATTTTAGCTCAATTTATATTATCCAAGTATCATTTTTAATGAAGAGCCATTGGATTTCTTCATTATATGTGCTAAATGTTACATGTTTATCCAAGTCCAGGGCTTCAGTCAGGGTTCTTAATAGATACTAACAATAGGGTTCACTTAAATGGAGTTTTTAAATAATTAAACGAGTATGTGGCAATCTCTTTAAGTTTATATATATATATATATATATATATATACATATACATATATATGTAGTAAGTATAGCATAAACATTTCATTTCAGCATGATATTTGAAAGCAAGTGTATATTATACACTATTTATTGTAAATGGAATATTAACTCCCTTCCTTTCCTGATATTACTACCAAATATTGCACTGAAAAAATGCATAATTTTACATTTCTTCTCTAGAGAGCAATAAGCCAACATTAATGACTTCTCTCTTCAGATGTTTTCCAATTTTCCAAATTATAAGGCTATGATAATTTAAAGTTCAATTCAATTGTTCAGCATACAAATAAGCTAATTTTTTAATTATCCTTAATTAGCCATTCTGTTTCATTTCTGATTGCAACTTTGGGATTCCTAAATACATTTGTTTATGGTGAAACTCTATTCTCAAGCTATTACTTCAAGGTAATTTCACAGCATTATTTTTGCAAAGTAAAAAATTTCCCAGTTAATATGGAACCCAAGTTCAGAACCATTTTAAATTTAAGTTCACAATTTTAAAAAATTCTTCCCTATTATGTAAGAAGGAAATATAAAGTAGAATACTTAATGTCCCCTTATCATTTTGCATTTGTTTTCACAAATATAACAAGACTCTAGCAACATCAGTTACTGACTTTAAGATGCAAAAATTATATAACAACTACAGTGAAGCTGAGCTATACTTGAGAAGATTAAACCAAATAAAGGTAAAAAGTAGATCCACTGAAAAAGCAAACTCATCCCTGAAGATGCTGGAGAGACAAAATGAGGGAATAATATAAAGGCTAATCTCAGAAAATTTTCCACTTACAAGAAATTGAGAATAGGACCATGAGACAATTTCTATTATTCATCTTCCAAATGGGGTGAGGGTGGGAAACTTTGTAGAGTTCTTAATGGAGAATAACTTGGAGTTTAAAAATGAGAATGAAAAGAAATATTAACCCTAATCATCACAATACAACCCCAGGATAATCATAAAGTAAGCAAATCAATTTTACACAGGTTTTCATAAAATCTACCCAAGAGACTGTAATATAAGTATTGTTAAAGCAAAAACAATTTTGAATTCATGGTTAATACATATTTCAACACAAAATGTGTTTAGAACACTTAAGTAGTAAATTTATAACATAACAGTATAACTAAGGCATGGACCTATACATATGAAAAGAGAAAGTTTCATAATTCTGTGCATGACTTCACACAGAGAACACGCAATGTATTTAACGTGTTACTGTGCAACATACATAATGTGACACCATCTGTGTACATTTCTGTTCACTAAATTTGGGAGAAAGAAGTTATCGAAGTATATTCATGTCATTTGTGAACAACGACATTATATTTAAAAAAATACATTGCTATTTTCTGTCCAAAATTTATTTACATTTCATTGGCTAATTCTAAACTTAGTGTGAAAGCTGTTCCAGGGGTTGAACAGAAAAAAGTAATGAACGATGAGCCCAAGTTTCACAAAAATAGAAGAGTTTTATTTGATATTGATAGCATTCCAAAATATATGAATTCTAATTTGGTTTAGTATTGCAACCACTGTCCAAATCAAATAGTAGTCCAAGACCTCTACTAAGTACATTTATTAAAAATCTAACGTTAGTGTAATATTACTCTGAAGTTTGCGATAACCCCTTACCCTTGCAAGTCATTGAAACATGCATCACAGACACGAACAGGCTTCTTGGAAGAAGGAGTTAAGGCATTTTTGGCTGAACACTCAGCACAGAAGATATTTCCACAGTGTCTGCAGTGATGCTGTAGATGACAAAAATGAAATGATTTTAAGCACAGAAACTATACCAAATGCATTATAAAATTAACAACACTGCAAACTGCACTATGAAGGCATTAGCTTTCAAGTGATGAATGTATTGTTTAATAATGCAATATTTTAATATGTCGATGTAATTTCTTAAATGGAATGCTTCCTACTTATCAGATAGTATGCTAAACATTTTATATAAATTTTATCATAGAATTCTCAAAAGAAACAGGAAGCTTTTTAAAGTGTTAATAAGCCACCTCTACCAGGTGAAAAACTATTACTACAGTATTTGCCAAATATTTCAGGCATTCCTTCAACAGGAATAAAAACTTGAAACATCACATAATGGTATAGAAAATACCATTGGTTTAGAAAATATTTTTTATCTCTGCTTTTCCCTCCTTTAAAAGAACTCAATGATGACTAAAACATTAGTGCTTAATACTGGTGCGCTGATTCAGAAAATGATTATTTCAGAGAGCAATTCGGTAAGAAGGCAGTGACTGAATTCAAAACTAAAACGGAAACACACATGCTGACCGGAAACTAAATTTAATTATTCTATGTAGTTGTACATTAACCAAAAAATATTGAAATTTGTTGTAAACTGTCAAAACATCAAGTGTCACTGAGGACTAACACCCAGAACCATAGCGATGTGAACAAAATCATTTACCCGTCTCACTGTCACTGAGAAGCCTTTCCCACAGGCCATACAGTTTTGTACTTCATTGTCTTCAGCCCACTTTCTATTCAATGCTTGCGTATGTTTGATCTATTAAAAACAAAGTTTTGATACATGTAATATCAACTTTTTAAGGGACGATGGATATTTTCTAATTTGGTGCCTTAGTTTAATAGAATATTGTCTATATGTACCATGAGAGAAAATTTCAATAATCAGAAATACTCTTGTCAACTTCCATTATTGAAGGCTGCCACATTCTTAAGTCTGAATGACAGACAGACAGACAGACAGGTAGGTAGGTAAAGTAAATCAAATTTTATTCTCTAACCTTTGGTGATTTCTTACCCACTCTAACTCTAACGACCAATCCTTCCTCAGGACTCCGAGCACACACTCAGTCCACCTCTTCAGCACTCAGCAGCTCATCCATTCCTTGGGGCTCTTAAGTTTTCCCATTACTGACAATTCATGAATGACACAGCTCTCTCACTATCGCTACAGTCTCTCAGACAACTTCTCTCTCTCTTATATTTAATTATTCATAGCACCTATAATACTCTACATGGACAGCAGCCACTCAAAAGTATTTATTAAATATATGAGATTTTTTTAAAAGGGTCGGAATACACTTTTCACTAAGAGGTAAACGCTGGGCTAAAGAACTGCGTCCCACTGCCACGTGACTCACTTGAAGGGACTGATTTTCTCTGCCCAGCTCCTGCACTGCTGCGGTTGTATTATCCAGCTTTCTTTGCACTTCTAGTACTTTGGTTTGAAGCTTTTCTATTTCACCTTCTCCTTTAAGACATCTAGAATAGATTGCAAAAAGGTCATTAATTTTTAAAAAGTAATTAAAGTCCCTTCTAAAACACAGATAATTACTTTAGTAACTTTAAATAGGATACATTTATTTCAACAATCCGATTGTTTTAAGAATTTTAAAAGTTTTAAGAGTTTTTATTAAATGGCTACTTAAATTCCTGTAGAAGCTATGTACTTTTCTTAAGACTCTTCTTCTTCTATTTAAAAAAAAAAAATGTAGAATGTGGCGATCTTTTTATCACTCAGAATTAAAATAAACTAATTTTACTAGACATCAATCACCGTTCCAGTAGTGCTCTCCTTTCGTCTTGGTTATTCTGAACCGTCGCCTCCAGCACGGCGATTTCACCCCGCAGGTCGTCCGTCTGCTTCTCCAGCTCACTGACTCTCCGCTGACTGGACTGCCACTCCTTCTTCACAGTGCCCAGATTTTCATTTAACGCTGTAATCTGCATGGTGAGCTTAGCTTCATTTTCTTCATTCTTCTTCATTTCTACTTCTTTTTCTTTTATTTCAGAATGCTGAGAAAAAGGAAAACAATGAGAAAAAAAACTATTACAAGAATAGTGCAAAATAAATTTTAGTTCTTCAATTTAAAATAGTGCCAAGATAATACTTTTTCAGGAAAGCAGCAGGAAAATACATTTCATTGTACACTAATAAAATTGATTCTACAAACATCTGTTTAATGTGAATTGGTTCAAAGGCCATAATGCTGAAACAATGGTAAGCAAATCTCTTTAAGATCAAGCTAAAGGAGAGCAATTTGAGAGCAAGAGCACATGGCAAAGTGCCCTAGAGACAAAGCCAGCATTTTCTTATGTCTCAAATTCCACATAAATCCTCTTGTCTCTACCAACCTGTCAAAAACCAATGCAAATCCTTCAAATAACTGTGACTTTGGAATTGCAATTCTTCAACTAAAACATCCAGTGGTCAAGTTACATGAGGATATTTGGACTTAATTCAACAAAGGAAAGCCAGATGCTTCCCATTTGACATCCACAACTTAGGGAAGGGAATGAAAAAGCAGACTTTGGCATCATAATTTTAAATGCAGGTTTACATTCCCCTTTATCAACATGCACTTTGACCAAGCAAATTAGTTGAACATGATTAGCATTAATCCCATGTACCTCAGTCTACACAGCTGTGGGTTTTTCTGGCACTAAAAATGTTTGTGGTTTTTTTTTTGAATCATGTTTTATTGGATTTTCATCTATATAAACCAATATAAACTAAAATATATATTTCTAGTAGTACCTCAGTTATTTAAACAAATCAGATCTCTTAAACAAAAATTAAAATGTTAGGTGAACATTCTAGGTAGAAAAATCTCTTACCGGCTAATTTAAAAAATCAATCACAAAACTATTAACACTTCCACTATTAACTTACTGACCAATTTAGCTTCCTTCTCAATAAATTGTTTCTTCAGCTCATCTTCTTCCTTTTTCACCTGCTCTTTTAGCATTTGCTGATTCCTCTTCTCCTGTTCAAGGGTTGCCTTCAGGGAATCTACTTTCCCTTGAAGCTCTAATTTCTGCTGAATCAGAAGCTGTTTGGCTTCCTTGAGATTTGTTAACTCCTATTTAAAGAGGCCAAAAATAAACCATCCTTTATAGTAAATATTTCAAAATACAGCTGAAATATACAGAACATGAGTTTTAGTCTCTTTTCTAATTCTTAAAGTTCAGTATTTCATATAATTGTTTAAAAGGATTCAAGATGGCATGGATACATATGTATATGGGAAACAGACGGTTAGACTGCAGAGGGGAGAGTGAGAGGACTGGAAGGGATTAGCCAAAGAACATATATGCACATGTATGTAGCCCATGGATGCAGACAACAATATGAAGGCCAGGGAAGGAGGGAGGTAGGGGCTGGATGGAGGGGGCAAAGTGGAGGGGAAATGTAATAGTGTCCACAATTTTTAAGAAAAATAAATAAATATAAATAAAACAATGTAAAATTATTTAGTTCCTGCTCAACAGTCATTTAAATTCAAGTGGTACTTTGCATACAGGTTTTGATAGAAAAGTTTCTACCCTCTATTTCCATTTATTCGCTTAGCAAGTGTTTAATGGTCACCACTTAAGCATCACACACTGTGTTAGGTTCTGAGGATTTACAGAAAGATGAACTGTATACATTAACTGCTTTAAGGAAGTCAGTCTGGAAGAATCTAATGACATAATACAGAGATAATTAATTATAAAGCAAAATTGCAATTACACTGATAGACACAGCAGGTAGTATGAGAGCACTTGAGAGAATCTAACCTTTTTCTAAGAAAATGAATAACATTTTTCAGAGCAAATTATAAACAATTAATTTCTTTAAATAGCACCCTAGCTTTGCTTAGGACAGGAAAAATATTCAAGAGATTATTAAAGGACTTTAGAAAGAAAACAGTTGAAAAAATAGAATTCCTTAGAAATCTTAATTTTGCCCTGGCTGGTGTGGCTCAGTGGATTGAGTGCTGGCCTGTGAACCAAAGGGTTGCTGGGTCAATTCTTAGTCAGAGCACATGCCTGGGTTGCGGGCCAGGTCCCCTATTGGGGGCGCTCAAGAGGCAACCACCCATTTATGTTTCTTTCCCTCTCTTTCTCCCTCTCTTTCCCACTCTAAAAATAAATAAAATCTTTAAAAAACTTTAATTCTGACCTCTTACATATTTTGAAGTTTACTATCTACAAGCAGAATTTTCTAAATCAATAGCTGTCTTGATTATCATCTCAACAAAATCTAAATTTTTAAGGTTACTTTGTTTTATTCAGTAAAACAAATGTAACATACTTTTAATATGTATAAGATACTATACAACACAAGAGTACTATTGAGAGCAAAAGAATTTTTCAAAAACAACAAATATATACATTTAAATTTAAGCAACAATAATACAATGTTGAAGGAAGTAATATACCTTTATGCTTTCTTGCTTGTAGAATTTGAGTTCTTCACTCAGTTTAGAAATTTCTTTTTCTTGTCTACACTTAATTTCTTCTATCTCTGCCAATTTAGATTTTTCATTTACTAGTTCTTTTTCTTTCAGTGACTGTAGAAAAAAGATGTATTAAAATAATTTTAAAATAAATACTTAACTGATAATTAATATTATCAAAATGACTGCCACCACTTATGACACTTTCTCTGCCCCTTTCTACCTACATTAACATGACTGAATTACTTACCTTCTCTTGCCTCCATGTCCTTATTTATACAAAATGAGCAATAAGATTATAAGAATTAAATAGAGTTAATAGTGTAAAATGAATAGTGACTAACTAGGTAAGAATACTATAAAATTTGGCCAAAACTACTATTCTTACCCTTATTAAAACTATTGTTATTACTACTACTATTATTATCTTTACATAAAACACCTAAGCTAGTAGTATTATATATTATCTAAGTTAGTCTCTGTACTAGTAGCTCTTTTCAATCCTCATTTTACAGGTAAATGAACAACACTTTAGAGAAGCTGAATAACCTATTAGAGGTGAAACTAAAACAATGTTTAACTAAATTATAGCCCTTGCAATTAAAGACCTATAAACTATAGTTCTGTCAGAATATTCTAAACTTAAAGCACAAATCAAGAATTCATGATTTTACCAGCCTCATCCACACAAAATTATCACTCAATTTTTTTAATTAAGGAGAATTTCAGGAATTGTGCAATTTACAAATAGCAAGCACTTCAGAATTGCACACTTCAGAATAATATCCTATCGGATGATGGAAACAGAAGATTTCAATTATGAAACCAAAAAAAGTGTTCCCTAGAAGCTGAATTTCTCTTTCATATAGAACTTTAACTGATTTTTAAATGTACTGGTCATATAATACAACATTTTAAATTCTATAACTTAGCATCATTTATTAAAAATACATCCATACTTCCTCTTAGAAAAAGCTAGTTCTTAATTTTAGGAATTTTTAACAAGCTTAAGAATTATTTCCAGACCTTTTATTATGTCATTCCCACATCTAGAGAACAGCATATTATATGAGAAATAGTTGAGGAATATTATGTTTTTGAATAACCAAAAATCTATCATATGAAAAATAGATTAGTTTGTAAAAGTAAAAATAGCAGTATTAAAAATGGATGGAAATGAAAGGAGGATATTACTTTCCTAAAATTAAAATTCCAATTATTAAAACTGTTTTATCAGAAGTTAAAAGTCCATCTGAAAGAGCAGTTGAAAATAAAGGTGATGTGTGCATTGAAATTAGGAAGTTTGACCGGCTTGTTTCCAAGGCCATTTCAACTCTAGGACTCTGGGTTTAGTCAGAAAATGAAATACCTTTTCTTTCTGTGTATCTTGTAGTGCTGTGCACTGCTCCTTTAATTGCTGTTCTTTCTTTGCTACATCCTGCTCCAAAGTTGCCTTGACAGTCTTTAGTTCTTGAATTAATTTATTTTGGTTTCCAATCTGATTTCTGTTTGAAATCAAGTCCTCCTGTGCTAGAGAAAGCTTCTCTTCTATGGACTTATAAAAAAACAATTTCCCCAAATTATTACATGCCATTGTCTTTGCAAATTTCAATGGAAACATAATAGTTAACACAAACATAGATGAAAGCAACAAACTATAAAAAGATAGTATGTTATGTCCTTCAGCAAAATCATACAAAGGGGAAAAAATGCTATATAATTAACTCCTTGCCTATGGAAAACATTCAGAGCGTAAAATACTTAATAAAGCTGAAGTAATTCCAAAATCTCTACAAATAATCTATAAGTATTTACTGGATAAGTGATATGAAAGAATATCAAGTAAGTAGGAACCATATCAAACATACTCAGAGAAGATACATGTGGTTAGAGAGAAGACGTAGAGAGACATGAAAAAACTAAAGAGAGACACAGTTAAACTCTGTGTTATGCATACATATAGGGTAGGGCAAAAGTAGGTGTACAGTTATTCATATTAAAAATGATACAATAATTAATTAATAAATAATAATAAACTGTTCTGCATACGTTTTGTAGGATCTGTGATGTCCCCTACATGCTAAAACCTTTAATAAATAAAAAGTATCAAGACAAAACTGTATTTTACACCTGTCAACCTGATCAAGTGAACTAAAAGAGGCAAGTCCACTGGACATCTGAGGCTGTACTTCTGACAAGGCCATCACCCCCTCCTCTTAACTTCCCACCTGTGTAGTAGAGGTAGTTCCGTCGGTTAACACATGTCAGAGTTACTGACTGTTCTAAGGCCCATATATTTTGAGAAGCTGATGATTGGGGAAAGGGCAAGCTTTTTGACACATTAGGTTCCATTTGGGGGCAGATATGGTAAAAGGTGGGTAACAGAAACGGCAGGAACCTTGGCACTCTGAGCTGCTACTGATAAGAATCAGCAGACAAGGGAACTAACTCAAAGATACTCTTCCATGATCTGGAAGACGTTCACCTTTCTTATTCTAGAGATGTAGTTCTCTTAAGAAGAAAGCAAAAGATAAAATTCAGGTAGGATCCCTGCTGGTTAGACTTGGCTAAAGCAAGCTTTCAATTAAAAAAAAAGATTAAAATAAATAAAGACCTTATTTAAGGGACTTCTTAAGCTTCCTAAAAGAGAAATTTTATTCCTTACAAAGTGTTTATAGTTCGGAAGTCTTACTGATGTAAATTAAATTTCTATTTTCAATGGCTTCCAGTAGAACACAAAAAACCAACCCTAAACTTCTGTATTCAGGAAAAACCTAAAGTCATCTAGACCTGTATTAATCAAGCAGCTAACCAACAATTAAGTTTACTACTGGTACTGGAGTAGGTCCGAGGGTATAAGGTGGTCCTTGACTAAAGGAGATGACTATGTAGCCTGAAAAACAGAACCATAACGGAAAACAGAAGCAGAACAAGGCAGTAGAGCATTTGCTATGTGCCAAATGCACAGAAAAATGACAAGTATGAGAGCTTTCTGTAGAATGCTTTTATAGAAGGCTTGGTGTAAAGAAGTGAGAGTGATTTCAGATAAAAAGAATAAAATTTGACAATGCCTAATCCAGATAGTCTGTAGCAGGGTGTCAAACTCATTTTCACCGGGGACCACATCAGCCTCACAGTTGCCTTCAAAGGGCCGAATGTAATTTTAGGACCGTATGAATGTAACTACTCCTTAACCAGGGACAAGGAGCTCAGCGCTGCCGCCAGGTAGAAACCACGTGCCTGGCTGGATGAAACAAGGTGGAGGGCCGGATTCGGCCCTCGGGCCTTGTGTTTGCCACCTGTGGCCTACAGCAATTGTAACTAGGTAATGGAGGCTAAGGAATACCAAGGCTTGCCAGAACCAGAAAGTAACAGTACCCCTGATCTCTGACCACAAGAATTCCAAAATGCTCATGGTTTAAAAAAGCCTGTAAAATTTTAAACTAACAAAAACCCTGTGAATAAATCTTTGAAGTCAAGTTCAAAATCTGGACTACTCTTTTTCTGAAGATGTCAACACGTATTGCTCTACCTTGCCTCTAAATATTTATCTGTGTCATTCAGTGGTATATTGACATATATTTTAAGTGTTCCATTGGTTTCCTATTGCAGAACATGTTATTTTTATCTGCTCAGCTTCTCTTCCCTTAAGAAACTCCTCTCTTTCATTCAGTGGTTTAGTTGGGGCTATCTTCAAGCCATCCCACTCCCACTGGAAGAGGCAAACTACCACCCTTGTTTCCGAATAAAGACCCCAATCGCATTATAGTATTGTAGCTAAACAAGAATTTCTGAAGTGCTCTGTGACAGCTTTTGTGGGTTTTTTTGTTCATTCAACAATTTTTTCCTTTCTTCTTTCAAAATAAAACTTTAATTTTTAGTTAATATTGTCTTGATAACTGATAAAATGACATAAGGAAGAATACTAGGCTAAGAAGATTTATATTAATTCTAAACTTAACCTAGGATTTTCATTTCACTCAGGGTGTGAAATTTGCAGTTAAAGTCCACTTGTACCCTTCCACAACAACAAAGAATAGCACATAGCACAGCCAATTTGAAATACCCAGTCAACAAACATGAGCACTGCATAAGTAATCCAGCAGGTGGGGCTACAGGCATAGCTAAGGACAAACCATCTATCTTCCATGCTACTGGTGTCTTGGTGTACACCCTCAGCCCGCAGACGGCAGCCTTGCCTTAGGTAGGTGCCATGTTGTAAGGTTCTGAACCCTTTCTCTCTTATACACAAGATCATATAACATCACTTAAGCAAAAGAAAGTCAATGACTGATAACTATCTCTTATTCTGGCCTATAATATCAATTGAACTTCCCTAGGAATTTGCTGCTTTTTAAAAATGTTAACTTCCTAGGTAGTTCAGATACTTCTGATTTTGGAAGCATTAGTATAGAATTTATCATATTCCTATTTATTAAAAATTCTAGTGACATTATGATAAAAGAATATTTAAAAAACTATGAATCAGAAGAACTGGTGTCTAATCATGGTTCTATTATTGTGTAGCACCAGGCCTGTCACAAACCAAGCTGGATCACAGTCGGCTCAAGGAGGCTTTGGAAGGGAGGGTCTCTCATGGTCTCTTAATAGTTGCAACATTCCACAGCAGACTTAGCCCCCCTCTGCCTTTCACTTTTTGCCCATATTTGCATTTGAATGATTCATGTATAAAAATATTAGTGCATGATGTAGCTTTCAGGCATAATAAAAATAGTCATTGGCTTAATGGAAGAATATTGATTTAAGAGATCTAAGTCCCACTACTATGTCATATTCTTGGGTAAAATACTTTCATCTGAAAAAAAGAGGGTGATTTCTATAGGACTTCTATGATAAGTCAAGTTTCATCTTTTCTATCAACTAAATACCCTTCAAATCCAACCATATTTTCAAGCCTTACTTACCAAAATTATCCCAAGCTGCCATCATCTGCAAGTGAACTACTGCAAAGTCTCCTCTCCACGCTCTACAGTCCACCCCTCATCCTATAGCCAGTCATCGGCCTAAAGAAGAATCTGAACAAACCTGTTCAGCGGTTCCCTACTGCCTTTAAAATAAAGTCCAAACTCTTCTACAAACATTTCCCTGACTTTCAATAATGTTGTAAAGAAAAGAAAAAATAATTTAAAGCTTCTTTGCATAGAAATAAGATACTTTCTATATTTCAGGTGGTATTGTTTTTCTTATAAAAACTATTACTAATTTTGAATAGATAGATAGATAGATATAAAGTCTACCTGTTAGCACTGCAAAAATTTTTACCTAACTTCCTATTTCTGTGTCAAATCATTAGTCATCACTGATTCCTTGCAGCCTGTATGTATTCAGCCCGTCTGTTTTATCTTGTCTCTCTCATAAATCCCTTGTTTCATCCTCTTTCACCTCAACCCTAGTTATAATCGACTTACACCTGGATCACTGCAACGTGTGGAGGAAGGAAAGGAGAGAGCCTCTTAACTAATCTCCCTAACACAAGCGCGTCCCCACTCCAGTCCCAGCTGTCTGCGCACCACTTCCAAGTTAAGTTGCCTAGAATACTATTTTCTTCATTTTACTCCTCTGTTTACACTCTTTCTTCCCCCCCCCCAAATATTATTCTTGGTAGGCACTTAAAATACTTCACAATATGATCCCAAACTTTTAAACCTTCGCTTCCAAACACAAACCAGCACTCTAGCAAGACAAGCATGTTAACTATCTCCTGGCTTTGCTCACTCCCTCTGCAACAGCTTTTCTCAAATGAGACCCTGAGTGAAATGATCTTTCTCAAGACATTCTGTGTACTCAAATTCCATGTATTCTTAAGGACCTGGTCCAATCCTACTTCCTTCATACAGCCTTCCCTATGCCAGCAGCCTATGAATAAAATATAGACTTAGTATATTTGTACATGATATTTATATATATAAAACATATATAAATATTCTATGATTTTTAAATTTTTCAATAATGCACTTTAAATTAAACAAGCAAAAATTTAAACATAAAAAAACAAAAATTATATTTCACCAAAAAAGAAAAAAGAAAAAGAGACAGAGAGAAAGACTGAACTGGCTTAATCTTCTATGAGAGAATATAAATGTTGCATTTCCCTTAGAAAACTGATTCCTTAATGCTACATAACTTATTTACCCTTTTTCCATATCCTACATTTTAATAAACATGATACTTTATCCAATGATATAGCATTCCATGTGTTTTAGATAACTAAGGGTAAATTTACTTTGAGCTATAATTTCCTAATTTTAACATGGAGTCTTGTGAAGGTAAAAAACATATAAAACTAAAGTCAATATTGCCTGATAAGTAATGATAAAACTGCTTTCAACTTCCAGCCAAGAAGGATGTGTCGGTAGATATGCTTTGCTTCCTTGAACAACCAAAAGAAGAACCACCACCAATTTAAAAACAAATAACAACCAAAACTGCTAAAAAATTGAGCTGTATGGAAGTACAACAATCAAGGAGTTAAAGAAGAAACATTCATCCAGACAGGTAGGAGGGGTGGAGATGGGCAGCCAAGGGAGAGAGGACACAAGGCAAGGCAGTAGAGCAGTTGGACAAGGCAGCAGCTGGTGGACCAGATGGCCTCACATTTGTGTGTGGATAAGCTGGGAGAAACAACTGGGGAGTGAGACACTGTGCAACCCAGGGCTCCAGAATGGGAAATAAAGCCCCAAAACCTCTAGCTGTAAAAACCTATGGGGGTTGCAGTGGTGGGAGAGACTCCCAGTATCATAGGAGAGTCCATTAGAGGGACCCATAGGGTCTTAGAACATTCACAAACCCACCCACCCAGGAATGAGCACCAGAAGGGCCCAATTCACTTGTGGGTAGTGGGGATGTAACTGAAAGCAGGGCAAGAGCTGAGCAAGTGGCATGGTTTCCTCTCTGACCCTTTCCCTATATACAACCACAACACAACAACGTGGATTGCCCCACCCTGGCAAATACTTAAGGCTCCACTCCTTACAATGTAACAGGTGCACCGAGACAAAGAAATATGGCCCAAATGAAAGAGCAGATCAACACTCCAGAAAAAGAAGCAAGCAACAGAGGTAGCCAACCTATCAGATAGAGTTCAAAACACTGGAAATCGAGATGCACACAGAAATGATTGTGTAGGGATGCAAAATAAAGAAAGGAATAAAGGCTACGCAAAGTGAATAATAGGGGTGCCAGAAGGAGGAGAAGAAGAGCAAGAAACTGAACACTTATTTGAAAAAATAATGAAGGAAAACTTCCCCAGTCTGGTGAAAGAAACAGACATACAAATCCAGGAAGTTCAGAGAGTCCCAAAGAAGTTGTACCCAAAGAGCAACACACTAAGACACATTGTAATTAAATTACCCAAGTTTAAAGATAAGGAGAGACTCTTAAAAACAGCAAGAGAAAAGGAAAGAGTGACCTTTTCTTTTCAAAGGAGTTCCCATAAGACTGTCAGCTGATTTCTCAAAATAAACCTTGCAGGCAAAAATGGGCTGGAAAGAAGTATTCAAAGTCTTGAAAGCCAAAGACCTACATCCAAGATTACTCTATCCAGCAAAGCTATCATTTAGAATGGAAGGGCAGATAAAGTGCTTCCCAGATAAGGTCAAGTTAAAGGAGTTCATCATCACCAAGCCCTTATCATATGAAATGTTAAAGGGACTTAACTAAAAAGAACTTCAAAACTATGAACAGTAAAATGACAACAAACTCACAACTATCAACAACCAAACCTAAAAATAAAAACAAACTAGGCAAACAACTAAACAGGAACAGAATCACAGAAATGGAGATCGTTTGGAGGGTTATCAGCGGGGAGTGGGAGGGTAGAGAATGGGGGAAAAGTTACAGGAAATAACAAGCATAATTGGCAGGAAGAAAATACATGGAGTGGTTAAAAATAGTACAGGAAATAGAGAAACCAAAGAACTTATATGTATGAACCATCGACGTAAACTAAGGGGAGGAATGCTGGACTGGGAAGGTATAGGGTGGAGGGAGATAAAGGGGAAGAAAAAAGATGAGACAGCTGTAATGGCATAATCAATAAAATATGCTTAAAAATTGCTTTCATTTTCACAAGTAGTTTACATTTAAAACTCCTTAGAACTCCTAACTGTAGTATATATATTTTAAAGTTTATTTTTTACATAAAGATAGCAAAGTTCATAGATAAACTAATAATACAGCAATAAACATATTTACAAATTTTTTATTATTACATGTTATTTTAAATATTTATACACATTTTATTATAAAACAATTTCACTTTTAAAATGCATGTTACATCAAAATTAAAAGTTCCATAGGAAACAAATGTGACTTCCGGTTAAGATGGAGGCATAGGGAAACACGGCTCGCCTCCATGCACAACCACATCAAAATTACAACTAAAAGATAGAATAACCATCCCTCAGAACAATCAGAAATCAAATTGAATGGAAGTCTAACAACTACAGAATTAAAGAAACACATCCACCTAGACCGGTAGGTGTGGTGGATAGAAAATTTGGGAGGGATATGTCAGGAATGAGGAGTCCCAGCACCCACACCAGGTCCCCTAACCCAGGGTTCCAGTGCCAGGATAATAAGTCCTCATAATTTCTGGCTGCAAAAACTCTTCTGGAGTCCCAGGCAGTTCTTCTTAAAGAACCCACACACTGACTTGCTCATACTCAATCTCTCTGAGCTCCATCACCAGGGCAGAAGCTTGAAAGGCACCAGTGGTATACGGGGAGGAAATGAAGTGTGTGACATTAAGGCGAAAGCTGGGGGACAGCTTTCTCTGAGATAGAAAGGTGGGCAGAGGCCACTGTCCATCTTCCGAACCTTCCTGCCACAGAGCCACAGAGCAGGCAGGCTGGGACCATATCTGAGACTCAATCAACCTGGTTAACACTGTTTGCCCCACTCTGGAGATCCCCTGAAGCTCTGTCCCACCATACTTCCAGGCTTGTCCAAGCTGTTAACAGTGTCTTTTCCATATGAATGGCTGATCTTGGCTCATGCTTCAGAACTTCCTCAGTCCTCTCAAGCAAGCAACAGCTAGCCTCAGGAAACCCCCAATCCCAGTACCTCTTGCTAAGTGACCCCAGGCCAAGCACTAGCTGCAGCCAACCTAGATTCACAGTGTACCTCTTGTTCAGTGGCCCCAGGCCCATTACTAGCAGAAGCCAACCTAGGTTCACAGCTTGGCTTTGCCTGGCCTCAAGCCCAGTACAAGTAACGGCCATCTCAGATTGCTTTATAATTGATGCAGGGTGGCCCCAGGCTAAATGCAGATGGGGGCTGACCTTGGCCTGCACAACCCGGAAACCCCAGAGCCTATGTACTCAGTGGACAGCTGCAGACCACATTAGAGCACCAGCTCCCTGCCCTGCACAGCTGATGCTCCATGAAGGGTGGAATTGGTGGTCAGTGGTCAAAGCCAGTCCTTGCAGCTGACTGGCCTGGGTAAATCCCTCCCATTGACTTGCCAATGGCACTTGAGGCTCAACTACAAGAGGAGGGTGTGCTCAGCCCACAGGAAGGGTGTACCTCAAATACTCAGCTTGGGTGACAGGGGATGCTGTGCCACAGGACACCTATTACATTAGGCCGCACTACCAAGATAGGAAGTTTTAGCAGCACTACCTAATACACAGGGAAAAACAGGGAGGCTGCCAAAACAAGGAGACAAAGAAACATGACCCAAATGAAAGAGCCAATCAAAATTCCAGAAAAAGAGCTAAACAAAATAGAGATGGGATAAGCAATCTATTAGATACAGAGCTCAAAACACTGGTTATAAGGATGCCTAAGGAACTTAGTGAGGACCTGAATAGCATAAAAAAGATCCAATAAGAACAATTTACAAGGAAATAACAGTAGAGTAAATGAAGCTGAGAATCAAATCAATGATTTGGAACGTAATGAAGTAAAAAACAACCAATCAAAACAGTAAGAAGAAGAAAGAATGAAAAAAAAGAGGATAGTGTAAGAAGCCTCTGAGACAACTTCTAGCATTCCAACATTTATGTCATAGGGGTTCCAGAAAGAGAAGAGAAAGCAAGAATTGGAAATGTATTTGGAAAAAATAATGAAAAATTCTGTAATTTGGTGAAGGAAATAGACATGCATGTCCAAGAAGCACAGAGAGTCCCAAACAAGATGGATGCAAAGAGGCCCACTTCAAGACACATCATAATTAAAATGCCAAAAGTTAAAGATAAAGAGAGGATCTTAAAAGCAGCAAGAGAAAAGCAATTAGTTACCTACAGGGGAGTTTCCATAAAAAAAATCTGTAGGCTAGGAGGGGTTGGCAAGAAATATTCAAAGTCATAAAAAGCAGGGACCTACAGCCAAGATCGCTCTACCCAGCAAAGCTACCTTTTAACAACCGAAGGGCAGATAAAAAACTTCCAAAACAAGAAAAAATGAAATGAGTTAATCACTTCCAAACTGTTATTACATGAAATGTTAAATGTTAAAGAAAATGGCTGTCAGTGGGGCGGAAGTGTGAGGGAATGGTTGAATGGGTGAGGGGATTAAGAAGTACTGATTGGTAGTTACTGAATAGCCATGGTGATATAAAATACAGTATGGGAAATGCAGTGCCAAATAACTTACACACATAATCCATGAATATGAACAATGGTGGGGGAATTACCTGAGGGGATGGGGTGTGTTGGGCAGAGGGAGGCAAAGGGAGGAAAAATTGTGACAACTGCAGTAGCATAATCAATAACATATAATTTAAAAAATAAAATAAGCATGATACTCCACAAATATTAACATTCCCTTGCCAACTTGTGTTGAAATCAATCATTTAATGAATGTCTATAAACAACTTGCAATTTTTAATAAAAAAAAATATAGTTTACTATACCTTAAGATCTTGCCTTGTGGCAAGAAGTTCAGATTCCTTTCCATAGAAATCAGACTGAAGCTGTTTTAGATGTTCTTGACTTTTTTCATAGGTGTTTTGTAACACAGACATTTTCTCCTTCTCTGCTGCAAGGTCCTGCACTGCTTGGGTTGACTGCTGCTGTAGTTTTTTCTCAAGCTCTGTCTGAAACATACAATAGTTATTTAAAACAGGATGTAAACTAAAACCAGTTACAAATATAAAATGAAATCCACATAACTAAGATTCTTGAGAACAAAGTGAACTGCATCCAAGCCCTATATTTTTTCTACTTTAATAAAGAGTAACATATGTGCGATATAGTTACAAAGTTAAAGAATTACAAACTCCAGCATGTTCAAATTTCAAAACCAAAAAAATGAAAGAGCAATTAAATAAGGAAAAAAAGCATTTTAATGGGAAGCCCCAAGTGTCAAAGTATCAGGAGATGTGCGGGTAACAACCACATTCTGAGGGAAGATGTTGTGAGAGAGGCTGTGGGAAATGACAACAGCTGAAAGTTAAACTGAATGAAATTTGTACATGAAAGAAATTAAAAAGCTATTACTATGTTAAAATTACTTTTTTCTCCTTGAAATAAAAAAAAAGCTAAGGAAATTTCTATAGGTCTTTATCAACATCAAGGCAGAAAAAGAAAATCTTTCAAAGGTTCAGCTCCTCTATACTCTAAACTTGTCTTTAGACTTTAAGAAGCTTCAGGAGCTATGCACAAGTTATACATTATTAAAATACATGCATGCATAGTATGCAAATAAACATTGTTTTTAAATATACTACTTCAATGAAACTGTACCCATCTTTTTTGTAATATCCAATATCTATGTCTTTGTTCACATCTTATCCGACCTCCCAGTAGTACTTGAATTAGGGGAGGATATCTCCTCCCAGAAACATTTTCAGCCTGGTTTCCAGGCACCTTATGTTTTAGGTTCTCCTACTTCACTGCTTGCTTCTTCTTAAAATCTTTTACTAGACCCTCTTCTTCCATTTGACTTCTCAAAATTACAGAGTCCCAAGTTTCTGTCCCTGGCCTTCTTCTATTCTATATACAGTGTAGATAGTATATATAGTATATATATTCTAGAAGATCTCAACTAGACTCAAGGCTTTAAATATTTATTTACAACTGACTCCTGAATTTGAGTTGGCCAAAAAATTCATTTATTTTCTTTTGTAAGATGGCTCTAGTAGCACTTATTAGTTGTCTTTAACTTCATTAGAAACAATTTCATTAGTTTATATCATGACAGCTGTCTTATCAGCATGCATTTAAAAAATACTTATCAAAATTGGTGGGGATCCAAGATGACAGAGGAGTAAGTGGAAGCTACACTAACCTCCTCCCAGGACCAAGATGGAATTACAGCTAAATTGTAGAGAAATCATCCCGAATAACCAACTGAACACTAGCTGGAGAGAAGCCTTTTAACCAAGGACACAAGAAATAAACGACTTCATTACAATGAGGCTGGTAGGGAGTGCAGAGGAGGTGCAAGAGGGGGCTGACTGGTCTCCCATGGGTGGCAGCTGTAGTTCCAGAAGGATATTTCAGTGACTTGGAGGTCCCCATGAGAAGTGTGTGGTCTAAACTCCAAGCTGGGCTCCCCAGTGTACAGCACCAGAGCCAGCAAGGAACCCAGATAATATCCAGCTGTGAAAAACAGCAGGGTTTCTGTCTTCCAGGGAGAAACAGCTATAGACACAGAGACCCTCTTACAGGGCCAATGCACAAAATTTCATTTATAGCAACTTACCTTGGGCTCTGGCACAGGGAGGGCAAACTGGACTAGAGGTGCTTGAGGAAAATCTAGGATTGGTGGCTCTGGGGAGAGAACTGAAGTAAAAGGTGCCAGGGTCCCTGTGCTGAATCCATTACCCATATTGGAGGAGCCATCTCTCTCAGGCAGAGCACTCTTCTCCAAGGGGCATCAGCCTGAGGGGAAGCAATAGCCTCGCCCACAGGAATTATTTTGCCTCAAGCTGTGGAGCTTAAATTGGGCTGCTGGTTACAGATTAAGGCTATATCATTGATTAGTTTAACAACTAAGGCAGAAAATACAAAGAAGCAGCCAAAATGGGAAGACGAAGAAACAGATACCAAATGAAAGAACAAGAGAATTATCCAGAAGGAGAACCAGATGAAATGGAGACAAGCAATTTATCACATAGAGAGTTTAGAGTAATGATTATAAGGATACTCAACAGCATGAAAAAAGATACAGAAATTATAAAAAAGGACCAGTCAGAAATAAATAACACACTATCTGAAATAGATAATACACTGGAAGGAATAAACAGTAGGTTAGATGAAGCAGAAGATCAAATCAGTGATTTGGAAGACAAAGTACAAAAAAAAAAAACCCCAGGCATATCAGCAAAAAGAAAAAAGCATTAAGAAAAATGAGGAGAGCTTAAGGAACATTTTGGAAAACATTAAGTGTAACAATAGCTGCATCACGGGAATACCAGAAGGAGAAGAAAGTGAGCAGGGGATAGAGAACCTATTTGAACAAATGACTGAAAACTTCCCTAACCTGCTGAAGAAAAAGACACATAGCCCAGGAAGCTCAGAGAGTCCCAAACAAGATGGACTCAAAGAGACCCACATGAAGACAAAACATAATTAAAATGACAAGGCTTAAAGACAAGAAGAGGATCCTAAAAGCCACAAGAGAAAAGCAGATAGTTACCTACAAGGAGCACCAATTAGACTATCATCTGATTTCTCAATAGAAGCATTTCTATTTATAGAAGCATGAAATAGAAACAGAAGCATGAAATATTCAAGATGATGAAAAGCAAGGACCAAAAACCAAGGCTACTTTACCCAGCAAGGCTATCATTAAAAATTGAAAGAGAAATAAGGAGCTTCTCAGATAAGAAAAAACTAAAGGAGTTTGTTACCACCAAACCAGTACTGCAACAAATGTTACAGGGGAAGAAGGAGGAGGAAGAGGAAGAGGAAATGAGGAAAAGGAGGAGATGGAGGAGGAAGGGGAGGAGGAGGAGGAAAAGGAGGAGGAAGAGAGAAAGAAAAAAACAGAGGAAAATAGACTAACAATAAAATGACAATAAGTACATATCTATCTAAATATGTAAATAGCTTAAATTCTCCAACCAAAAGAAATTGGGTACCCGAATGGGTAAGAAAACAAGACCCATATATATGCTTCCTCCAACAGACCATTTCAATCTGAAAGATACACAGAAACTAAAGGTAAAGGGATGGAAAAAATATGCCATGCAAATGGAAAGGAACAAAAAAGCCAGGGTAGCAGTACTTGTATCCAATAAAACAGACTTTAAAAACAAGGTTATAATAAGAGACAAAAGATGCTACATAATGATAAAGGGAACAATCCAAGAAGATGATACAACCCTAGTAAATAATAACACACCCAACAAAGGAGCACCTAAATACGTGAAGCAAATCTTGATAGACATAAAGGGAGAAATCAACAAAAATACAGTCATAGACAAGGATTTTAACACCCCACTGACTTCAATGGATAGATCTTCCAGACAGAAAATCAACAAGGAGATAGCAGCATTAAATGACATGCTAGACCAAATGGATTTAATTAATACCTTCAGAGCATTTCACTCCAAAGCAGCAAAATATACATACTTTTCAAGTGCACAAGAAATGTATTCTAGGGTATACCTCATGTTAGGACATAAAACAAAATTCAATAAATTTAAGAAGACTGAAATCATTAAAGCATCTTCTCTGACTACAATGCTATGAAACTAGAAATCAATCACAAGAACAACACTGAAAAACAAGCAAAGACATGGAAGCTAAATAACATGTTACTAAACAATAAACAGGTCTACAATGAAATCAAGAGAGAAATCAAGATAGCTTGAGATAAATGAAAATTCAGACACAGCAATCCAAAATCTGTGGGACACTGGAAAAGCAGTCCTAAGAGAGAAATTCATAGCAATACATGCCTGTCTTAAAAAAACAAAACAAAACAAAAACAAAAACAAAAACAAGAAAAAGCTCAAACAATCTAACTTCAAATTTAAATGAACTTGCAAAAGAACAAACAAAGCCCAAAGTGAGTACAAAGAAGGAAATAATATTATCAGAGAAGACATAAATAAAAGAGAGTCTCAAAAAAATGATACAAAAGACCAATGAATCCAAAAGCTGGTTCTTTGAAAAGATAAACAAGATTGACAAACCTTTAACCAAATTCATAAGGAAAAAAAGAGCAAGGACCCAAATAAATAAAATAAGAAATGAAAGAAGATAAATAACAACTGACACCAAAGAAATACAAGGGAGTATAAGAAAATATTATGAACAACCATATGCCAACAAACTGGACAATCTGGACAAAATGGATAAATTTCTGGAAGCATAAAAACTTCCAAAACTAAATCAGGAAGAATCAGAGAATCTGAATAGAAAAATTATACCTAGTGAAATTAAAGCAGTAATCAAAAAACTCCCAACAAACAAAAGACCTGGACTGGATGGTTTCACAGGTGAATTTTACCAAACATTCCAAGAAGTACTAACACCTCTGCTTCTCAAACTATTTCATAAAATTCAAGAGGAGGGAAGGCTCCCAAATTCATTTTATGAGGCCAGCATTATCCTAATTCTAAAACCAGATAAAGAAATGACAAAGAAAGACAATTATAGGCCAATAATCCTGATGAACATACCATGCTAAAATTCTTAACAAAATATTAGCAAGCTGAATACATCAATGCATCAAAAAGATCATACACCATTATCAAGTAGGATTTATCCTGGAATGCAAGGTTGGTATATTTGCAAATCACTAAATGTGATTCACCACATAAACACAATGAAAGATAAAAAAACCACATGATCATATCAATAGAGGCAGAAAAAGCATTTGATAGAATCCAGCCCCCATTTACGATAAAAACTCTCAACAAAGTAGGATTAGAGGGAACATACCTAAATATAACAAAGGCCATATATGACAAACCCACTGCCAGCATCATACTCAATGGACAGAAACTATAATCATTCCCCTTAAGTAAGGAACAACACAGGCATGTCTCCTTTTACTTCTCTTATTCAGCATTAGTACTAGAAGTCCCAGCAACAGCAATCAGACAGGAAGAAAAAATAAAAGGCATCCAAATTGTAAAAGAAGAAGTAAAACTGTCTTTATTTGCAGATGACAAGATATTGTGCATAGAGAACCCTAAAGATTCCACCATGAAACTACTAGAACTGATAAATAAATTCAGCAAAATAACAAGATACAAAATTAATATCTAGAAATTAATTGTATTATTATATGCCAATAACAAACCAACAGAAAAGAAAGTTATGAAAACAATCCTATTTACAATTGCTAAAAAAAAAAACAATAAAATATCTAGGAATAAACCTAAGCAAGGATGCAAAAGACCTTTTCTCAGAAAATTATAAGACACCGAATAAAGAAAAAGAAGATAAAAATAGGTGAAAGCACATACTGTGTTCATGGATAGGAAGAATTAACATCATTAAAATGTCCATATTACCCAAAGCAATCTATAGATTCAATGCAATTCCAGTCAAGATTCCAATGATATATTTCACAGAACTAGAACAAATACTTCAAAAATTTACATGGAACACAAAAGGTCCCACATAGCAACAGCAATCCAGAGAAAAAAAGAACAATGTTGGAGAAATCATGCTACCTAATATCAAACTATACTACAAGGCCATGGTAATCAAAACAGCATGGCACTGGCATAAAAACAGACACACAGATCAATGCAACAGAATAGAGAGCCCAGAAATAAACCCACATAGTTAAAGTCAATTAATATTTGACAGAAGAAGCAAGCACATGCAATGTGCTAAAGATATTTTATTTAATAAATGGTGTTGGGAAAACTGGATAGATATGTGCAAGAAAATGAATCTAGACCACCTTCTTACACCACACACAAGGATACATTCAAAAAGAATCAAAAACTTAAATGTTAGACCCAAAATCATAAAAATCATAGAAGAGAACATAGGGAGCAAAATCTTAGACATTTCCCATAGAAACTTTTATTTGGATATATCTCCCCAGGCAAGGGAAACAAAAGAAAAAATTAAAAATGGGACTACATCAAACTAAAAACTTTTTGTATAGCAAAGGAAATCATCAACAAAATAAAAAGACAACCCACTGAATGGGAGAACATATTCATTGATACATCTGCTAAGGGGTTAATATCCAGAAATTTATGAAGAACTTAAAAAATTCAACACCAAAAATAAATAAATAAATAAATAAATAAATAAATAAATAATAAAAAATGGGAAAAAGACCTGAACAAAGATGACACACAGATGGCCAACAGACATATGAAAAGATGCTCAACATCATCTTTCAGAGAAGTACAAATTAAAACCACAATGAGATATCATCTAATGCCTGTCACAATGGCTATCATCAATAAATCAACAAACAAGTGTCAGTGCCAGCAAGGATGTGGAGAAAGGGGAGGAGCCCTTTTGCATTGCTGGTGGGAATGTAGACTGGTGCAGCCACCGTGGAGAGCAGTATAGAGATACTTTAAGGAATTAAAAATGGATCCACCTTTTGACTCAGCGATTCCACTTCTGTGAATATATCCAAAGGAACTCAAGACACTAATTTGAAAGAACATAATTACCCCTATGTCATTGGAGCATTATTTACAGTCACCAAGATATGGAAGGAGCCCAAGTGTCCATCAATAGATGGGTGAATGAAACAACTGTGGGACAGTTACACAATGGAATACCACTCAGCCATAAAAAAGGAAGAAAGTTTTACCCTTTGCAACAGTATGGATGGACCTGGAGAACATTATGCTAAGTGAAATAAGCCAGTCAGAGAAAGACAAATACCATATGATTTCACTCATATGTGGAATCTAACAAACAAACTGAACGAACAAGGAAAATGGGGCCAGACTCATAAATGGAGAGCAGGATGACAGCTAGTGGAGGGTCAGAGAGGAGATGGAAGGACGAAGCAAAAGTGAAAAAGGATTCATAGATATGGACAACAGTGTGGTGATTGCTGGGGAGTTTATAAGAGGACTAAATGATAATGAAAAAATACAGTAAAGATTATAATTGACTTTAAAATATTGAATTTTTGTGCAGCCATTTTAATGTTGAAGATAGAAGAAGATATGCAACACTTTCGGTATATTATGCTTTATTTCAAGAATGATAAAAATGCAATAGAGACACACAAAAAATATTTGTTCAGTGTATAGAGAAGGTACTGTGACTAATCAAATGTGTCAAAAGTGGTTTGTGAAGTTTCTTGGTACCACCGACCTTTTGGCCAAGTAATTCTTTGCTGTGCAGCTGTCATTACATATTGGAAGATGTTTAGCAGCAACTCTGGCCCCTACCCACTAGAAGCCAATAGCAGGAGACAGCTGACATAATCAAAATATTCAAATCAATAAAGATATTGGTGAAAATGAAAAATGTGTCTTTATTTTATGGGAAAAAATAAAAGGATTTTTTGGCCAAACCAATATTTCAAAAATTTGTATGGAACCACAAAAGGCCCTGAATCGGAACAGCGACCTTGAGAAACATGAACAAAATTGGAGGAATCGTGCTACCTAATATCAAACTATACTACAAGGCCATGGTAATCAAAACAGCATGGTACTGTCATAAAAAAAGACACACAGATCAATGGAACAGAATAGAGAGCCCAGAAATAAACCCACACCTTTACAATCAATTAATATTTGACAGAAGCAGCAAGCACATACAATGGACTAAAGATAGTTTATTCAATAAATGGTGTTGGGAGAATTGGACAGATATGTACGGCAAAATGAAACTAGACCACCTTCTTCTACCACACACAAGAATAAATTCTAAGTGGTTTAAAGACTTAAATGTTAGACCCAAAATCATAAAATTCATAAAAGAAAACATAAGCAGTAAATTTTCAGACATTGCTCATAGCAATATTTTTTCTGATATATCTCCTCAGGCAAGGGAAGTACAAGAACAAATAAACAAGTAGGACTACACCAAACTAAAAAGTTTTTGTATGGCAAAGGAAACACCATCAACAAAATAAAAAGACAACCCACTGAATGAGGGAACATTCTCGTCGAAATATCTGATAAGGTGTTAATATCCAAAATATATAAAGAACTTATAAAATTCAACACCAAAAAATGATACAAAATCATCCACTTCTAACACTTTAGTTTATGCCATCATCATGTACTGTCTGAACTACTGCAATAGTTTTTCAATGCTTTCTTTGCTTGCTTATTTATCTCCCTTTAGTCAGACTACACTATTCTCTGCTCAAAATTCTCCAATTGATTCTAATTGTCCTTAAAACGAAGTATATCATTCTTTGTTGTCTTATAATCTACAAGTTTGCATGTATATGCTTTGATCTCTACTTCTCTGAGCTCATCTCTTATTATGCTTCTTCTGTCCCACTATACTTAACCTATACTGGTCTTCTCTTTCTAGAAAACATCAAGCTGTTTTAGTCTTAAAGTCTGTGCACCAGTTGTCTCCCCTGACCTTTGTACAGCTAGCTCTTGTATTCCATGTAGCAGCACAAAGCTCTTCACAGAGAGGCTTCTGTGATACCCGATCTTTAGTAAGACTCTGCCCCATCGCTGTCTTTCACATCACCCTATTTAGTATGCTTCCCCAAGAAAGTGTAAGTTCCATGAGAACAGGTTCCTTGTCTGTTTACAGCTATATGTCTAACACCCAGAATTGTGTGGTGACATAAAACAGGTGCCTAGCAATATTTCAAAAAAATGAATGAAAAATAGATTTGAGGTGGAAAAACCAAAATGTCTATTAAGAGGCCATTGTAATGGCCCAAATAAAAGAAATAGATAGCCTGAATCAAGACTGGCAGTGGCACCCTGGCTGGTGTGGCTCAGTGGACTGAGTGCCAGCCTGCAAACCAAAAGGTCATGGGTTTGATTCCCAGTCAGGGCATATGCCTGGGTTGCAGGCCAGATCCCCAGTTGGGTGTGTGAGAGGCAGCCAATGCATGTATCTCTCGATCAGTGATGTTTCTCCTCTCCTTCCTTTCCCCTCTCTCTAAAAATAAATCAATAAAATATTTTTTAAAAAAGATTGGCAGTGGGAAATTGGAAGAGGATGGATAGAGACAGAGGAGGCACATGGCCAGAAGGTGGTGCTAATTGCCTATGGAGAAAAGTGGGGTTGATCTCCCCACAATAACATCCCATATTACCTTTCATTTCCTGTAGTTTAGATTTTTTTATGACGATGAATTCCTGGATATCTTTTTTCATGTTGAAGACTATACTGTATTTATACACACACACACACACACACACAGATATATATACATATATATATATATATGTTCTTTGTAGAACACCACTTATTTTAACATTTTTCACAGACCTAGTGTTCTTTCTCTTTTATAATCTTTAATGGCTCTCAACTAAGCCCTCTGTGAAGTCTCAACAATGACCATAATGGCCCTCAGGCTAGTATCTAGGCCTTCATTATCTACTCTAACAGAATGATTCATTCATTCATTTTTTAAAAATAGTGATGATAGCTTATTTGTGAAAAGACACAGCTCTCTAACTCTGAGGAACTCAAATCTAGCAGTGGAATAGTTGAATTATTAAAAATTAAAAAATTTAAAAAACACCCTGGCCAGTGTGGCTCAGTGGGTTAGAGCATCATCCCGTACACTGAAAGGCTGCAGGTTCAATTCCTGCCCAAGGCATATGTCTAGGTTGCAAGTTTGGACCCTGGTCGGAGCACACATGACAGGCAACTGATTGATGTTTCTCTTTCAGCCATGTTTCTCTCGCATCCATGTTTCTCTCCCTCCATTCCCCTCTCTCTAGGATCAGTGAGCATGTCCTCGGGTGAGGATAAAAAATTTTTTTTAAATAGATCAGAGCAACAGTTTGATAATTGCTTTAATAGCAGTAAACCCAAAGCCCCAAAGGAGAATACAGGAGGTTCAGACATTTACAATTTATTCTTCAACAAACCATAAGTTTTTTCTCTAAAACAGTTTCTGAATGTGTTTTTAGGTCTGAACCATTTCTCCTTTACTAAAAATCTTTGGTCTTTCTATATTAAAAATTTAAAGTGGAAACAATTACATACATCAACTGTGATCTGGCTTCATGTAATTTTGTGGCCGAATTCTTCCCACTTCTCCACTTACCATGCACTACAATAGCTAATGTTCTAAATGACATTTTTTAAGTTTTGCAAACTTTGCTAGTATTATTTCCTGTCTTTGAAATGCCTGACTTCCACCTTTTTTAATGTTTTAAAATTATAATAATTATTTTTAAAGACCCAGCTCTAATGCTAGTTCCATCAGAAAGGCAGTCAAAATTTCCACTAAATTGTAATTTTTCTTATATTTCTACTTAAGTTCTTGTTTCATTCTCATTTATTATAGCTTTTTCTTTACATACTAGCTTCCTCATTAAATTATAAGCTGCTTGAGAGTAGGAAGTCATATACTATTCATTCTGTATTCCCACATCAGGTTTTGAATAAAGTGGGTACAGTAACTGTTGACTTACAGCCTGCTTGCTGGATCCTTGATCAATGGCTCCTAAATAATCATATATATATGACTATATATAAATGCATATATATGTGATTATGTAATAATTATATGTAAATAAAAATAGGATTAGATGTAAATATATACATATAAAATATGTGTTTTATGTGTGTGTATACATATACACAATATATACACCCATGTAAACATTATCCTTGTTTTCTTATTTCACTGTGGACCAGTGACAACTTTTTCACAGACCATCACACTAACTTACCATGCTCACTGACACTCTTAGGTCACAGTTTACTAAACTTCCATATAATAGTCAACAACTATTTTGCTCCCATATTGCACTGGGCACAGTACTAGGTGTTTTGAATACATTATCTCCATCATTACAACAGTTCTATTACCCACCCCATTTTATTTAGCTCAGAAAGATAAATCACTTACTTCCCTGTGAGCATAAATCTAATGTATGCTATATAAAATTTAAATTAAGATTTGCCTGAATCCAAAATTTATCTTCTTTCCATGATGCCACACTCCTCAACAAAACCTAACCATTCTTGCCTTTCAATGATTCTCCAGTTATTCTAAATTCCAAGTCTAATTTCCAGACACTAGCTATCCACCCAATACTCCCCAAAATACTGTCCTTCCCAAAGTTCAAAAGTGTGTTCCTTATTCTAACATCCATACTAACATAAGTGAACTACTGCTATGGCTGAATGTTTGCCACTCCCAAAGTCATATGTTGAAATACTAATACCCAATGTGATGGTATTTGGAGGTGGTGCCTTTGGGAGTTCACTAGGTCATCAGGGTGGAGCCCTCAGGATCCTTATAAAAATAATCATAAGAAAGATAATCTCTCTCTGCCATATGAGGTTATTATAGTGAGAAGGCCGCTGCAACAAACCAGAATGTAGGGCCTCATTAGAAATGGGACAAGTCAAGTGCCTTTATCTTGGATTCTCTGCTTCCAGAACTGTGAGAAATAAAGGTTTCTAATTCAAGCCACCCAGTCTATGGTACTTTTGCTATAGCACTCTGAACTAAAACAATTACCGATATGATCATTTGATCTAGTTAAACCATGCCAGATATAGGCAATATACATTCACCATAAATCTGAAATTTTATTATAACCAATAATTTAATGAAAAAAGAAAGTATGCTAAAATGGTGTTTTTTAAATTAAGTAACTATGATGCTATGAAAGTGAAGATCTGGAGAATACCTGGATACAAGTCTAACAGATTTCGAAAAAATGATCAAGATACCAAAGCACACAACAAAATATGTATTACGATAATTATATACTAACTTGTGATTATATATAACAATACATAAAAAGGGTAGAAAAATTTGTCTACTCTTGTTTGTATTATTAGAAAATTACTCTTTTATAAAGTGGCATAATAATAATTATAAAAACAGTAGTCAATGTAATATATATTTATACAATTCATATTTTTATCACAGCTATCTTTTAATGATATGACATATTTTATTTGCTACACATAGCAGGGATTTTACTTCTCTCTTCTCCATGGACCACTTAATATGCATGTACCAAAGGTGAGGAAACACTCATTTTGTTCAAATAACAGGTATGGTCCATTTTTATCAACTCTTGATCTGGACAAGTATTAAAACATTTAAAATCAAAACAGGTGCTTAAACAGATGCTAAACCTATTCTAATAGGCTTAGAAATGAAAGCCATGATAACTTAAAATATCAAATGATTTATAACTATATAAAATCTCCCCTACTGAATTCTTTAAAATACCCAATTTGTGATTTTTGTTCTTGATTATTTTCCCTTAATAATTCATTTTTTAATTCCTTTAAAATTTTCTAAACATTAGAAATGCTGTATTAAGCATTCTCTTAATAAGTGTCAGTTACATGTTAATTTACAAAAAGATCATTTTATGTCTATCAGACAAACAACTAGTTCTAGAATTTTAAATACAAATTATCTGACAATGGTTATAGCAAATAAGAATCTGGACTTAGACCTCTTTTCTTTTTTCTTGAACATATTGGGGTGACATTGGTTAATAAAATTATATAGGTTTCAGATGTACAATTCTATAATACATCATCTATATATTGTATTGTGTATTTACCACCCCACGTCAAGTCTCCTTCCATCACCATTCACCCTCTCTACATCCCCCACCCCTTCTTCCTCTGGTAATCACCAGACTGTTGTCTGTGTGGAGTTATGTCAAAAAATTAAAAAGGGAACTACCTTATGACTCAGAGATACCACGTCTTGGAATATATCTGAGGAAACCTGAAATACTAATTTGAAAGAATATACACACCTCTATGTTCATTGCAGTGTTATTTACAATAGCCAAGATTTGGAAGCAGCCAAGTGCCCATCAGTACATGAGTAGATAAAAAAAGCTGTGGTACATTTACACACAATGGAATAATACTTGGCCATAAGAAGATGGATATATTTAAATATATCATTAAGTACTTTTATACATTTAACTTAGAAATATGTTAAGCGTATATAAATTTTCTTCATTGCAATTCATCTGTTTAATTATTCTATTACCTTAATTATAAAGTTTTTCTTCCCATAAAAAGGAAACAAACATATCACTACCTTTTGTGAAATAACAATTTTAACTTCTCCTTGGAGTGCTTCGATTTGCTTTTTCTTCTGTTCAGTAAATTGCTTTAGCTCATTTATGTTCTCCTGAAGTTGCTGTTCTTCTTTTTCCTTTTGTTTTAAATTATTCTGGGCCTGTATGAGTTGTCCCTGCATTGAATTGAGTTCCAACTTCAACTGATGAGAAGTCTAAAAGAAAAGAAAATCTCTTTAGTATTCATTTCATTCATCAAACACACATTTACTGATTACTACATGCCAACCGCTATTCTAGGTAGAAATTACTGAGCCTGTGGCCATAGGTAACTAGTAGTAAAACAAAACAAAAAAACCCTCACTTTCATGGAACTTTCATAATTGACACTATTCACTATTAGATGACACAATGGATTAATCTTCAATATTTGTTTAATCCTAACTTCTATTTAAATTTATGATTATGTATTTGGATAGAGCTTGTAAATGAACTAGACTAGTATTCCCTTGTGTCATAAAAAGTAAAAATATCAACATCAATCTTTAGACTACCAGCATATCTAATGTCTTTCTAGAATATTCTCAAAATACTGAGACTGCTGCCTATGGTTAATCAGAAGGAATAACTCTATATTAACTATGGCAGAAATTAAAATCACTTTTGGCATATACATTTAGTATCTGCCTGATGATGCTGAAGTATACCACTCAATAATGAGTTTCCTCATTTAGAGAAATCGGACATATTTTGTTACTATCTTATTTTTACAATCTACCAGCATATATTTCTGTTCAAAATTACAAATATGTAGAAGTGCACATTGAGGTTTCTCTATGGCCAAAGTGAACTACTGCTATCTCCCACCCTTTCAGCCAAAGTCATGTTTTCATGTTCTATGTATATTTCATTAAGATACTAATTTAAGCATTTGAACATATTCAATGTTATAATACTTTGTAAAACAAGTATCAGTACTACATCCAGATGCTCCAGATATTTCCAATGCAAAGGAAAACATTTTTTGTGTAAAATAAGAGTCAGGTAAAGTAACAACAATGATGATTATACTATGATAAGCAATAATAAAATAATAGCTAACATTCAGCATTTATTTTGTTCTCAGCACTTTAAAATATATTAACCCACTTATTTCTCATAATCATCCTATGACACAGATTTTATTATTAGCCCCATTGTACTGCTGAGAAAACTGGAGCAAAGAGATATTAAGTAACCTGCCTAAAATAAGGCAAGATAGCAAGGATAATAATGGCAGAGCCAGTAAATATCTCTGGACAATCTAGATTCAGAGCTTGGCCACTAAGCCAACACAATTTCATATTAAAGACTTGTCAGCAATAGGTTTTGCTGCTTTATCAAATCAGATCTCTAGAAAACTATATGTCTGAACACTAGTTGTTAGAGGTATGTCTTCAGAAAATAACAACCATATGTTAAAACAATTTATTTATTCATTTACTTGTTTGTTCTTGATAGAGAGCAACTGAAGCATTAGCTATAGGAAAAAGAAATCTCTTGATTACTATTCAACCATTAACAAATACGCCATTAATATAAATGGCCATGAAATAAAGAGCCCTTAGAAGGTCACTTCCATGGAAAGTCTATAAAGATTTTTCCAACAATAATAATGTTCAATAATTTAGATTATCTAACTACAACTCAATAGTTACTTGACTCACTTTGCCACCTTTATTAATCATAATCCTCAATTTTGGGCCTTTTATTATAAACGAACAAATTTTTTAGTAATAGGTAGACCATAAATTTTAGTTCTAAAATGTATATATATGATTCATTACATTTCAGAGAAATAAACCATCCTTGGACTTAAACATCAGTGTGAAAATACTTTTAAAATACAAAGATCTTTTATACTTTACATATTTTATGTTATAAAAAAAATTACCTCTTTCTCTTTTTCAAGTGACTTTTTCAGTTCATTCTGTTCCTTAAGTGTGCTTTCCATCTGGACTTGAAATTGATGCTTCAATTCTTTGCAAGTTTTTTCCTAAAAAAATGGAAACTACATTATGCAGAAAATATTTGTAGTAAGTTTAAGAAATTTGGTTTATAAACTTAGAAAGATCCACAGAAAGAAATAAACTAGAATCACTGGTGTTTTAAGATGGGATAGAATCTTTCCTTCAATTATAAAAACAAGCAAATATTACAGCAGTAAAGGGAGAGACAGGAAAAGGCTAAGTGTTTCTATTATCAACCAACTGTCACAATAAATATTTTAAATAATATTTAGGTAATACTTTAGAACACTTTTATGTCACAATGTTAATTATAATTAATTAACTTGTCATGCAATTTTAAAAGTAGAATAGGCTTCAAAAATAGAAGCACAAAATTTTTTTAACAGAAAGTATTAAAACACTAAATAAAAATAATCACAATTTAAGAGGGAAGATATACAGACAAAAGATGTTTTTACCAAACAGAAAGGAACATAAAGTTAACATATTAACATATGTTTTTTATACTACTAAATACTTTCCTCAACTTTCATATGGAGAACAAAAGGATTTTATTTTCACTGTTATTCTATGTTAAAATATTTCTGAGAATACATTCCCCTTTAAGCATTTTGAGACTGTGAGACTTTTTTCCTCTGTAGTTTACATAGGTTTTATGGTATCTCTTATATGTGGTATAGTGACAGTTTTAGAATATTCAACAAATATTAGAAAGTCTACAGTACCAGAATTAATAGGAGTAATCAAGATCTTTCTACAGTTTTTTCTTTTTTCTGTCTCAGACATGTGAATAACATTTCAATTAGCAGCTCTACTGTCTGTGGAAATGTCCCTGAGAAAAGACCTGCCGCAGTCTCTCCCAAATCTCACATCATACTGGCAACAGAGTAAGATGGTGTGTGTATTCAACTAGAAACTCCCTGGGTCTCCGGAAAACTACACATGCAAGTAACAAGATCTTTTTTGGGTTAAGCTCCCAATTCCTTTCCTCATAAGAACTATTTAAATTATTCAATTGAAGGATCAAAAGTCAACAGTGAATTAAGTAGAAAAGTCACTACATTTTAATTAAAAATCACTTCTACCTAAGAAAATAAATGTAAACAACTAACCAAATCTGATATAGCAGCCATTCCTTTCCGATTTTCCTTTTCAAATTCACTTTTGGAATTCTTCAAAGTATCAGAAACTTTTGATAATTTCTCTTTTGTTTGAGAAAGCTCTACCATTAGAGTTTCTTTCTCCATCTTCACTTTTTGTAGCTCTGTTACTGCTGTTTGAAATTTGTTACTCAATTCCTTGTGCTGCATGTTTGCATCTTGACTCAAATTTTCAATTTCTTTTTTAAGAATTAGTTTTTCCTCCTCTTGCTTGGTAAGCATTTGCTTAGTGTTTTCAAAGTCTTCAGATTTTTTCTGTAGGTCCAATTTTGTACTGGATACTCTAAATAGTAAAAAAATAATAATTTTTTAAAAAACAATATATAATTTACCATTCAAAATTAACAATTATTGAGTTTTAAAACTTTCTTGTATAGTTAAGTAAAAAAACACAGTTTAATGTCCACAATCAAAAAATGTCTCAAAATACATGATGTGATCATTGAACAGATAAAGATGACTTTTCTCAAGTGAAATAAGATAGTAGTAAAGCCAAGAGCATCTGGCTTAAGCCTCCTGACTTTCAGTCTTATCCACCACAATGGATCCAAAAAAAATCCTGCATGTTAACAGACCCTCTAGTATAAAATAGCCAGAAAAGTTTTTCCATGTACCCTACAGAACATATTTATTGTGTTATCTTCCAAATACATAGAGAACTTTGCCTCTTTTCTTTAAAACATAAAATATATAATGTGTTTGACAGGTCATAAACTTCAAAACATGTAAGGTTAACCCAGCAAAAAAACAAATTAAAAAAACAAATATTTCATTTTAAACAAAGAGGAAACACAAGAGATGCACTTTACTTCTGGAGCTTAGCAGATTATACAAGAGATGTTATCATTTGTCCCTAATGTAAGTTTTCTACTCCGGAATAAATAAACTACAATAATGAGGAAATGTATATATAACTTTAGGAAAATTAAAGATTTTTATTGTTTTCATAAAAGAAACGAATTACATATATTTATAGATATATGTATATGTGTGTATATTTCTAAATATATCACCAAAAAACAAATATTAAATATCAACTATTTTCTACACTGAAAATAAAACCAGATGCTAGGTAATATTTTTTTGAATGCACATGATTTCCAATGTACTTTATAATCATTACAAACTGAATAAGACGTTAAAGAGAGGTTGTAAAAGATGTACTAGACACATATTTGAAGTCATGTATGAATACAATACCAGAACCTTGAACTTTTCCAACATTTAGTCCCAGAAACTTACTTTTACTTCCTAAATAAAGTTAGAAAAGATGAAGTTAAGTACACTCATAGGATATTGTACCTCATTGATTTTAAAGATCTAAATAAAAAAGTCATTATACAAATATTATTTTACCATTTTAATATAGTTAAAATCCCAATTTAAAAAAACTGTAAAATTAGGAGTTGACATATATATTTACTATGCTACTGAACCTTTCCATAAATAATTATTATAAAATAAGATTATGTTAAAAAAAAGAAGGTAAAGAGACATAAAGGCTTGCAGTCATTATAAAGTTGTTTATTTTTTTTAAAGTTCCTAAAGTACTAAATAAATCCATAATCCTAGGTGGAAACTTTAATACCTTTTTCTCAGAAACTGATAGAATAACCAGAGGAAAAAAACTGGTAAGATAATATAAGATTAGAACTGCATTATCAACCACCTTGATTTAACTAAGATTTATAGAACACTTTACCCAAAAACAGAGTATACGCATGTGCACATGAAAAATTAACCAAGATAAACCATACACTGGTCCATAAATAAGACAGTCTGAAAAGTGTCAATTTTACATAATATTAGAAATCAATAATATAAGAAAATAAGCCTTGTAATAGTAGAAAATAAATAGCATATGTATGTCTAAATCACCCAAACATAAAAGAAGAAATCACAAAGGATATTAGAAAATATGTTAAACTTCACTGTAATGAAAATATATTGTACAATGTCAGTTGAAGAGAAAAGAGCTGGATGCTGATGGACCTTGAGCAAGGGGAGCCCTGGACCTGGTTATTTAGGATGAGCCCTGGGATTGGGGGGAGGTTTGGTCAAACCCCAGATACGTTTATCCAGCTCTCCATTTCTAGTACTCTACACATAAGAAATGTTTAAATAAAGTACATGGGCAAAAATGATTTTAGTACTTTAGAAAAATTTCCGTACCCCAGTATGATAAAGAAGCCTCTGAGTTCTGAACCATAAGAATACAACACAGAATGGAAATGGACCCATTTCCATTGGGTCCACTAAAAATGAAAAGAAACTAAAGACCTGGGGGTATTGGGAAAGAGAAGAAGAGCCAAAACAGAAGTGATCCTCACAAACCAATGGCTGGGTTCCAGAGGTAAAGAACCATTCAGTTGGTGATAAAAAGGATCAGATGTATTCCCCAAATATGTTGGCAATGGAAACTATGATGCTAACAGTGAGAAGAAATACCATCTGAGGCATAAAATGTAGCTATATCCACAAATTCAAAGTATCAGGACCCAATTTAATAGATGTGAGAACAAGAAATTTTTCAACCCACAACCAACATCATACTCAATGGTCAAAACATTCAAGTGTTTCCCTTAAGATCAGGAACAAGAAAGGGATGTCAGATTTCATCACTCTTATCCAACATAGTACTGAAGTCCCAGCCACAGCAATCAGAAAAAAAAAAAAAAAAAAAAGAAACAAAAGGCATCCAAGTTGGAAAGGAAGAAGTAAAACTGTCATCATTTGCAGACGATATGATACTGTATAGAGAGAACCCTAAAGATTCCAAGAAAAAACTAAGAACTGATAAATGAATTCAGTAAAGTAACAGGTTACAAAATAAATACCCAGAAATCAGTTGCATTTTTATACACCAATAAGGAACTATCAGAAAGGGAGATTAAGAAAAAATCCTATTCACAATTGCTTCACAGAAAAATTAAATGCCTAAGAATAAATTTAACCAAGGATGTAAAAAACCTGTATGTGGAAAATTATAAGATACTGAAGAAAAAACACAAGAAGACATAAATAAGTGGAAGTACATACAATATTCATGGATAGGAAGATTTAATATCATGAAAATGTCCATACTACCCAAAGCAATCTATAGTATAGATTTAACACAATTTGCATCAAGATACCAATGGCGTATTTTACAGAACTAGAACAAATACTCCAAAATTTACATGGAACCACAACAGACCTTGAATAGCCACAGCAATCTTGAGAAAAAATAACAAATTTGGAGGAATCATGCTACCTGGTATCAAACTGTACTACAAGGCCATTGAAATCAAAACAGCGTGGTACTGGCATAAAAACAGATATATAGATCAAAGGAACAGAATAAAGAGCTTAGAAAAAAATACATCTTTATAGTCAATTAATATTTGACAAAGGAGGCAAGGACATACAATGGGCTAAATACAGTCTGTTCAATAAATGGTATTAGGAAAATTGGACAGATGCATGCAAAAAAAATGGAACTAGACCACTGCCACACACAAGAATAAATTCAAAGTGTTTTTAAAGACTTAAATGTTGGACCCAAAACCATAAAATTCCTAGAAGAAAACATAGGCAGTAAAATCTCAGGCATTCCTCATAGCAATGTTTTTTTCTGATGTGCCTCCTTGGGCAAGGGAAACTAATAAAATAAACAAATGGGACTACATCAAAACAAAAAGGTTCTGCACAGCAGAGGAAACCATCAACAAAATGAAAAGACAATCCACTGAATGAAAGAACATATTCAACTGATACATCTGATAAGGGATTAATATCCAAAATTTATAAAGAACTTGTGAAACTCAACATCAAAAAAACAAACAATCCAATTAAAAAATGGGCAAAGGACCTGAACAGACACTTCTCCAAAAAGGGCATACAGATGCTCAACAGACATGAAAAATGCTCAAGTCATTAATCATCGGAGAAATGCAAATTAAAACCACAATGAGATATCACTTCACATCTGTCAGAATAGCTATCACATCAATAAATCAACAAACAATAACTGTTGGGGACAAAGTGGAAAAAGGGGGAGAAACCCTTTGCACTGTTGGTGGGAATGTACAGCCACTAAGGAAAGGAGTATGAAGTTACCTCAAAAAAAGCCTTATGACCCAGAAATTCTACTTCTTGGGAATTTATCCAAAGAAACCTGAAACAATCATTTGAAAGAATATAAGCACCCCTATGATTATTGCAGTGTTATTTACAATAGCCAAGGTGTGGAAGCAGCTCAAGTGCCCATCAGCAGATGAGTCAATAAAACAGCTGTGATACTTTACACAATAGACTACTACTTGGCTTTAAAAAAGAAAGAAATTTTACTCTTTGCAACAGCATGCATGGACCTGGAGAACATCATGCTAAGTGAAATAAGCCAGGCAGAGAAAGTCGAATACCATATGATTTCACTCACATGTGGAATCTAATGAACAAATTGAACTAACAAACAAAATAGACACAGACTCACAGATAGAGAGCAGGCTCTGGGGGTTGGGGGAAGTGTGAGTTGTGGAAGGACTGAGCAAAAAAGAAAAAGAATTAATGGACATGGACAACAGTTTGCTGATTGCAGTGGGGAGAAGGGTGGGTGGAGGTGGAAGAGGGTATAAGGGGGAAAATAGTAATGGGAAAAAACTAAAAATAAACTATTAAAAATAAAATAAAATAAAAACATGCTCATAAATATAGATAATTTGCCAAAATGCATCATAAAGCTAAAATAGATAATTTCTTATAATAAAGTATTTATTTCTACTTTGTACCATGCCTCAAAGCACCAGCCTTGCTGTTCTTGGGTGATTGTATCTAAACACCCTTCTATTTTTTTAATTTATATTAACTTTTACAAATTGGTGAACAACTGAAAACAATTGTTTTAACCCACAGAAATCAGTACCACATTACTGTTGACAACTCAAATTTTCAGTAGTGAAGGTAAATTTAACCTATTACGATGGCTTTATTTTTTCGTGCAACTTTTTTTTTAGATTTCATTTATTTATCTTTGTAGGGGAAGGGAAGGAGAGAGGGAGAGAAATATCAATGTGTGGTTGCCTCTCATGCGTCCCCTGCTGGGAACTGGCCTGCAACCCAGGCATGTGCCCTGACTGGAAATCAAACCGTGATCCTTTGGTTCACAGGCCCGGGCTCAATCCACTGAGCTACACCAGCCAGGGCCTATTTTTTCATTTACACTAATATCAGCTGTTTATAGAATCAAAGCAAATATTTACTAAAGCTTTAAGCACTGTTTTAGCAAAATTAAAATTTTAAAAGTTGTAATATTTAAATTATAATCTTTCCCCTTAAGTAGTTAAGCTTACATTTCTTTCTCCATTTCTAGTTGTTTAGTCAATTCTGTGGCTCTAAGTTCTAAATCTGCGTTCAGCTGTCTTTGCTGTTGCAGCTCCTGTGAAGCTTGCTCCTTGCTTGCTTTAACTTCAAGAATATCAGCTTCTAGTTTCTATGAAAAAAAAAAATATATAGTAACCATTTCAATGCCAAAAATTATTTTAAATACTGTAACATTTTTGTTTTATACTCAAATTGCTATTGATATAACACACAAAAAGAGCCATAAAATACTTGTTTAAATAAAATACATTCTGAAGCCATTACTTAGTAAAGCAACCACTTATCTTGAAATATTTCAGAGGAGCTAGCAGCAGGTGTTACACATGATGGTCAGTAAGTTATTACTTTTAAAATGATCTGGAATAGACTAAACTTAAAACAATTATATTTATAATGAGTAAAATTACTAATTTGAGTATGAAAAAATAAGTAAAAAGTTCACATATAGGCCCACTTAAAACATATTATCCTCTGTATTCACAACATTGATGTTATTACAGGTGTTCAAAACCAAAATGAAACTGTCTTATCATCCTCCTCTTAACACCTATTAACCCTAAATATAAAGCCAATTAAATTCCTGATTTTGCTTCTCTAGTCTCTTAGTCTACAGATTGTTCCTCACAGTGTAGTTTCTCTCAGACATAATCACATAACTGTGTATATTTTTACAAATTTCCAAAATCTAACTATTAAGTAAATAGGCTGAATATCTATAAGCAATGCATTTTCTTATATAGTTGTGATAATTTTGCACTCCATTTTATAACTAATCTAGGTACCTGTGGCTTTTACTTGACATTTTATTGAATATTTGATGTAATAATTCTATACTAATATATTGATATAAAACATATGGAATACTTTATAAAATAATAATTATAAAATGTTAAAGATCTGATAAATGCAATATACACTACTGATTCTAAAAACCGATTTTAAAAGATATCCAAATAGAATTCTCATTAGCTATGTTTCAGTGAAACAGTTTTTTCTATGCTTTCAACTATTACATAAATTTATCATTATTATTACCACTGGCCATAAAGAAAAAAAAAAAGAAACCCATAAACAGAATTGTAAATGCAATTTTTTTTCTATGTAATATATATTGGTGTGGCTGTAGATATATACACAGTTAATATACACAGTTATACCCCATGATTGTGTAATGGTTCAGAAGTGCTTCGTTTGACTGTGATGGTTGATGGACTTATAAACTTGAGCAATTTTTGTTTAACTGTTAGTTCCAATCAAAAGAAAAAAGGACTCAGGCCAATTTCATCTCTGATGTCTTTTAATTTATTCTCTTTAGTAAAAAATACTTTCACTCGGTGTTGTGTTAAAGTAAGAAGCAGGGTACTAGAGAGTAAATTTATTATTAAGTTAGAAACAAAATCCAAAGGGTATAAATGGAAGGTTTAAAAAAGGAAGATGTCTTATTTCACAGATAGAGGACAAACCTTTCAGAAATTTATATGGAACCATAAACAACCCTGAATAGCTGCAGCAATTTTGAGAAAGAAGAACAAAGCAGGAGGGATCATAATACCTGATACCAAACTGTATTGCAAGGCCACTGTAATCAAAACAGCCTGGTACTGGCATAAAAACAGTCACATAGACCAATGGAACAGAACACAGAGCCCAGAAATAAACCCAAGTCAATTAATATTTGACAAATGGGGAAGAAGCATAAAATGGAGCAAAAATAGCCTCTTCAACAAATGGTGTTGGGAGAACTAGAGAGCTACATGCAAAAAAAAACAAAACTTGATCACCAACTTACACCATACACATACATAAATTCAAGGTGAATAAAAGACTTTTATATAATTCATAACACCATAAAAGTCCCAGAGAGAAAACATTGGCAGGAAAATCTCAGACATTCCACGCAGCAACATCTTCACGGATATGTCCCCTAAAGCAAGGAACATAAAGGAAAGAATAAACAAATGGGACCTCACCAAATTAAAAAGCTTCTGCATGGCTAAAGAAAAAAGCATTAAAATGAAAAGAGAGCCAACCATATGGGAAAACATATTTGCCAATGACACCTCGGACACAGGCTTGATCTCCAAAATATATAAAGAACTCACACAACTCCACTCCAGGAAGACAAAAAACCCAATTATAAAATGGGCAAAAGACTTGAATAGACATTTCTCCAAGGAGAACATACAGAGGGCCCAGAGACACATGAAAAGATGCTCAGCATCACTAGCCATCAGAGAAATGCAAATTAAAACAAATCAACAAACAAGTGTTGGAGAGGATGCAGAGAAAGGGGAACCCTAGTGCACTGTTGATGGGAATGCAGACTGGTGCAGCCACTGTGGAAAACAGTATGGAATTTCCTCAGAAAATGAAAAATGGAACTGCCTTTTGTCCCAGAAATTCCACTAGTGGAATTATATACTAAGAGCCCTGAAACACCATCCAAAATAACCTATGCACCCCAACGTTCGTAGCTGCACAATGTACAATAGCCAAGTGCTTGAAGCAACCTAAGTGCCCATCAGCAAATGAGTGGATCAAAAAACTATGGTACATTTACACAACAGACGGAATTCTACACAGCAGAGAGAAAGAAAGAGCTTATACCCTTTGCAACAGCATGGATGAAACTGGAGAGCATTATGCTAAGTGAAGTAAGCCAGGTAGTGAGGGACAAATACCATGTGATCTCACCTTTAACTGGAACATAATCAACAAAAGAAAAAAGAACAATCTAACAATAGTCAGAGGCAAGGGGACAGAGAGGAGAAGGGTTTTCAGGAACTACTATAAAGGACACATGGACAAAACCAAGGGTGAGGGTGGAATCAAGGGAGGGAGGTGGGCTTGGCTGGGGTGGGGGGTAGTCGGGGGGAGAAAATACAGACAATTGTAATTGAACAATAAAATAATTTAAATTTTAAAAAATGTAAAGAAAAAGGAAGATGTCTAATATATCTCAATATTATATAGGAATAAGGAGGTAAGGAAATGGAGATGATAGAACAAAAGAGACTTTACAAGAACAAAAAAGATAAGTTCCTTAGAATTATAGGGTAGATCCCTGGTTGAATGTCTCTTTGAAATACTAGTAACACATTATAATGGAAACAGTATATCATTTGTAAAAGCCACCTATTAATGAAGAAAATAAAAGGAAAGGTGGAATTCAAAATTAATACATAAAAATTACAAGTAATTTTTTAAAATTTTACATCACAACTTCCCCTTTGTTTGCAAATGTAAAATCTTTGATTCCATTCACTTTATCAGTTTCCATTGCTACAGCAGTAGAAAACATGGCTAAGTTCAATTTCTTTTATACAAACCTTAATTTGACCTTCTAATTCTTCGGTTTTATGTTCTAAAGACAGGTGTTTCTCTTTATATTCTTTAAGATGACTTTCCAGCTGATTGCAATGCTCTTGCTTATCCTGCAACTTTGTAGTGACCTGATCCAACTGCGTAGTGATTTTATTTAACTCCTATAGGGAAATACAATTAAAGAAAACTTTGGTAAGGTTTACTTTATCGTAGTGTCCAAATGTTTGGTCAAAGTAAAATTAAAACTCTAGTTTTATTTAAGAAACTATTTGGAGTAAGATCACAGGTAAGTCGAATGATTCAGTGGTTAAATTTATCTACCAATATAAAGGATCTGAACTGAACTTGTGCACAGTGTGAGATACTAAGCTTATATGCATAACAGCTCAGTAACTTTTTCTAGGAAGCCAAAAGATGCAAAAGAATAATAAACAAGCTAATAATAAAATAATGCTTTTATAATTAAATGTTTTCCATGTTTGAGAAGCCATCTTCTAAAATAACACTTTAAAAAAATAAATGATTATATCTACAACAATTGTTCAATTCATTTGGAATATCTAGTTACACAGAAAGAACAAGATAAAAATTACTACTAGTAAACCCCACCTCCCACAGTAAATCACTATTAATGTTTTGATAACTTGTCTTCCTGTCTTTTCTGTATGTTAGTTTCTACTTTTTGATTTGTACTTTTATAATAAAAACAGGATCTCGCTTTATATACTGTTGTACTGTAACCACCTTTGTTGTTACATAACAATGTATCATAAAACTGTGATTTTCTAAAATATCATTATACTTGACTACACAAATTTCCACTTTATTGATATAGGCCATTTTTTATCCAAATATCCTATTTTAGATTCCTAGATTGCTACTAAACTTTCTGCATTTATTAACAGAGCTACAAAAGCATACTTAAAGCTATTATATTCCCTTAAAATAACTAAAAGTGAGCTAGAATACATGAAAAATCCTAAAGTTCTTGAAATAAACTGCTACAGTTTCCCCTACCAGCATCAAAATATAGAACTAATTTATACAGCCCACCAGCAATGTATGAAAGTGGCTTGTTCTTCTACACCATCCCTAATCCTTTGAGTATTAAACACATAAATACACATTTTACCTCATAAGGTATATTCCATTGTCGTCTTAATTTGCAATTGATTCTTAATGAACTTGCACATTTGCTAATACAGTTTTGATCACTTACTTGTCATTAGGTAAAAGTGTTTTAAATATATAGGCTAGTAACCTTTCATCAGACATATTTCAGAAAATAATTATTTTTCTTAATGGATTTAGGATTTTGTTAGTAATATTTCTGGCCGATAAATTGTAAATGTTTATGTGGTTATTCTTATAAATATTTTTTCCATTATAGTTTCTGGTACTGATCTTGTGCTTAGAAAATACTTTCCAGATGTGTCTAGCAACAATATAAGTAAAAAGCAAGTTGCAGAATAACATATATAGTGATTTTATGTGCACAAAAGAAAAATATCTCTGTGTGTGCATTCCATACCAAATTTAATAGCAAACATCCCATCTAAGAATTAGAATTTAGGGTAAATACAGAAAACAGTTTTGTTTGATTAACTTGATATGCTACTATATTGTTTTTAAAAATTAGACCAACAGCTAGTATTACTTCTTAAATAAATACAAATTTTAAAAATGCCTACCTAGCAAAAAATAAGAATAGTCTACCAGCATTTTGACTTTGGCCCTAAGGAGGAAGCTTTTACTTTATCAGAGGTATTAAAAAAGTAACTTCTATATTCCCTTCAGCCCCATTGACTTCTACTCCCAACAAAAGAGAGTAACTTTTATCATTGAGATAGAATACATGTTGCTCTTTTCTGCTTCCAAGTGGTAAGTACCAGTATATCTGGTTTATGGCCCAGACTGTCTACTAAAAACATGTGTGCAAGTATGTCTCTCTTTCCCAATCATTAGCACTTGATGGGATGAAGCACTAATTAGGAGTGAATATTTCGGTTCCACACCAAGTTCTGGACAAGGGGAGAAATGGAAAATTAAGAAGCCCAACCACAGCTACACTCCAGGTGAGCTTATCAAAAACAAAAAATATATTTTTATCTTCATCTATTTGACTCCTGCATCTACCACTCCAAATGGTTCTGAACTCAGGAAGAAATTAAAACAAGCAAGTCAATCACAACATTATATACAACTTAGTATCATCTTCATACATGTTTACAATTAATTTATCTACCAGAACATTAGGCTACGGTATGAACTGCATCAGGTCATCCCCTACCTGCTGTTTATCTTGTAATGCATTTTGGGCTGTGTCCAAATGATTTTGAAGATCTGCTCTTTGAGCAATTTTTGCTGCTTCTGCTGATAGCAATAACTCAGTTTTGGCTTTAATCTGTAACAAAATTTACAAGTCATTTAATCCATATTTAGTTCTTGATTTCCTTTTGCTTGAATATGCATTGCTTCTGTCACTAAGTAATTTAAAAATTTAAGTCCTTTGGCAAAAAAATAAGGATTTAAATGCTGAAGAATTAGTATGTGATAATCCCGCAAACAGAAATGAGTAGGGGAGAAGATTCCTAACAGTGTTTGGCTAAATGATGACAAGATGTTCCTATATGCCACTGAAACACTTCTCCCTCCCTTAAACTGGACTTCCACTTACTGAGTTACCATATAACTCATCTGACAAATAATTATATTTTTAAAAGAAAGAAACGTGTATCCTTATATTCCAACTTGTGATACTATTTCTTATTTTCAATAGAATTAATCTCCTACAATAAAAAAAACCAAGGGTTAAAAATGTTTCTATAACTTTCTCTACAATAGAATAAAACAAGAAACCAATGATGGGAATGGAGAAATAAATATATTTTAATTCTCACCCCATAATTGACTCATTGAGCAAAGCTTCTATTTTAGCCTCTGAAATAATATACAGTTAAAAGCAATAATACCATATAAAAGTATTTTTTAAATCATACCTTTAAAGTAAAATTAAATTAGAAATAAAGTTAAAAATATTTAACCTGGAAATGTAATAGTATAATATCAAACTACTTTGAACTTCAAAAATAATAATAATAACTTCATGGGGAAAAAAGTGAAAAGATCAGTAGTTTCAGGAAGTATACTTTGTTGATAGAGAGAGGAAAAAAAGGCAAACGGGAAAGCTCAACCAACTGTCTAAATACAATCTTCATTCAATTCTATTCCTAATTTTTTTCCATTAATGAAAGACAGAGATATGGGGCAGCAAGGGAGTGGGGGTAGGGGGCAAGGGACAGAAAGCGAGAGAAAAAAAGGAAAAGAATTTAAAACATTTGATGGCCCTGGCTAGGTGGCTCAGTTGGTTGGAGCATCATAACAAAAAGCAAAAGCTTGTGGGGTTCCATTCTCAGTCAGGGCGCATGCCTAGGTTGCAGGCTGGATCCCAAGTTAGGGCGCATACAAGAGGCAACTGACTGATGTTTGCCTCTCACATCAATGTCTCTCTTACTCTTTCTCTTTCTCTCCCCCTCCCTGCCTCTCTCTTTGATATCAATAAATATATCCTCAAGTAAGGATTAAAAATAAATAAATGAACGAACATTTCATGGCCTAAAATTAGTATTTTATTCATACAAACTTATATTAAGTTGCATAATTTAATATTACCTGTATGTCAAGCTGAGAGACCTTCTCCTTGCTTTCATTTAATTGACTATTTAATTCATCGACACTGGTTTCTAGAGAAAGGACACGATCTTGTGCAGCTCTAAGATGTGCCTTCTGCTCTTGCACCTGGTCATGCAAATCCTCCTGGGCTTGTTTATGGCTTTCTGACTGATTCTTCAGCTTCTCTGTTAGTTGAGTTACCTACCACATTAGCAAGATGATAATTATGAAGGTCACAAATGATATAGGAACTAAGAAACCCAAATTGTGATAGGTTATCTTAAAACTTTTTTAAGAATCATTCACATTTTTCCAAAAATAAGTAAACATAGTATATCAAAATCACAAGATATAACATAAATTCAGAGATTCATACTATTTTAAAACCACCTCTATTGAGCTATAATTTACATGAAATAAAACTAACTCAAATGAATTGTACAGTTTGATAAATATATACACTCATTTAACAAACACCAAAAGCAAGACAGAGAAAATTTCAATTACCCCGAAAAATTTCCTCATGCCCCTCTGCAGTCAGTACCCTCCACTCATCTTTAGCTCCAATCATTAACCTGACTGATTACTAAGGGTTCCTTACACATTCTGGATAGGTCTAAATTGTCAGATATGTGTATTGCAAATATCTTCTTCTAGTCTATGTCTTTGCTTTTATTTTCACAATAGTATCTTTTGAAGAGTATGCATTTTAAATTTAGATGAAATACAATTTATCGAGTTCCGGCCAAGATGAAGGCATAGGTGGACACACTGTGCCTCCTCTCACAACCAAGATTAAGGACAACAAAAATACAGAACAAAAAAAAAAGCAAAACAGATAGAGGATTGAATTGTACAGAAGTCCGACAACGATTCACCCAGACCGGTAAGAGGGGTGGGGTCGGTGGCCAGTGGAGAGGGGTTCTGGTGGGAAGAAGCAGTAGCTGATGGTCCTGGGTGCACAGGTGGTGGTTACCAAGCGCAGGGAGGCAACGAGCAGACCAAGCGAGGCAGCTGACCGCGGTCACACGTTCGCGAGCAGGTAAATCAGGTGAAAATGGGCAGTAAGACAGACTGTGCAACCCAGGGCCCAGTGCCAGGAAATAAAGCCTAAAAAGCACTGATTGAGAACACTTGTGGGGGTTGGGGTGCCCAGAGAGAATCCTAGCCTAATGGGAGGGTTCATTGGAGAGACCCACAGGGTCCTAGAACATGCACGAGCCCGCCCACATGGAAATCAGCGCCAGAAGGGCCCAATTTGCTTGGGGAAAGTGGCGGAAGGGACTGGTATCGGAGAGAGAGCAGAGCAAGCGCCATTGTTCCCTCTCCGACCCTGCCCCCACATCCAGCATCACAACCCAGTGACTGGGTTGCCTCGCCCTGGTGAACACCTAAGGCTCCGCCCCTCACTACATAACAGCCGCAGCCAGACAAACAAAACAAAACAAAACAAAACAAAAGGATGGCTCAAATGGGAGAACAGATCAGGGCCCCAGAGCTAATTCATCTAAGTGACCAAGAGGTGACCAACCTATCAGATGCACAGTTCAAAGCACTGGTGATTAGGAAGCTCACAGAACTGGTTGATTTTGGTCGCAAATTACAAGAACAAATGAAAGCTACAATGAGTGAAATGAAGAAAAACGCACAGGGAACCAATAGTGATGGGAGGAAAACTTGGACTCAAATCAATGGAGTGGACCAGAAGGAAGAAACAAACAACCAAACAAAAAAGAAGGAAGAAACAAGAATTCAAAAAATGAGGAGAGGCTTAGGAACCTCCAGGACATCTTTAAACATTCCAACATCCACATTATAAGGGTACCGGAAGGGGAAGAGGAAGAACAACAAGTGGAAAACTTATTTGAACAAATAACAAAGGAGAACTTCCCCAATCTCGCAAAGGAAATAGATTTCCAGGAAGTCCAGGAAGCTCACAGAGTCTCAAAGAAGGTGGACCCAAGGAGGAACACACCAAGGCACATCATAATTACATTAGCCAAGATTAAAATGAAGGAGAGAATTCTAGAAGCAGAAAGGGATAAAGGCACAGTCACCTACAAAGGAGTTCCCATCAGACTGTCAACTGATTTCTCAAAAGAGACCTTGCAGGCAAGAAGGGGCTGGAAAGGAGTATTCCAAGTCTTGAAAGGCAAGGACCTACATCCAAGATTGCTCTATCCAGCAAAGCTTTCATTTAGAATGGAAGGGCAGATAAAGTGCTTCTCAGATAAGGTCAAGTTAAAGGAGTTCATCATCACCAAGCCCTTATTACATGAAATGTTAAAGGGACTTATCTAAGAAAAAGAAGATAGAAAGTAGGACAGTAAAAAGACAGCAAACTCACAGATATTAACAACCACACTAAAACAAAAGCAAACTAAGCAAACAGCTAGAACAGGAACAGAAACACAGAAATGAAGATCACATGGAGGGTTAGCAACAGGGGAGTGGGAGGAGGAGAGAGGGGGAAAAGGTACAGAGAACAAGTAGCATAGATGGTGGGTAGAAAATAGATGGGGGAAGACAAGAATAGTGTGGGAAATGTAGAAGCTAAAGAACTTATGACACATGGACATGAACTCAAGGGGGGGAATGTGGGTGGGAGGGGGTGTGCAGGGTGAGGGGATGATGGGGGAGAAATGGGACAACTGTAATAGCATAATCAATAAAATATAATTTAAAAAAAAGAAATACAATTTATCTGAGATTTTTTGTGGGGGGGATACCTTGCTTGGAGTTCACTGATTTTCATGAATGTAGATTCATATTTTTAATCAAATTTAATTTTTTTCAGCCATCATTTCTACTACTATTTTCTTCCTCCACACCCTTCTGTGATACTAATTATACCTGTGCTAGCCTACATGATACTATCCCAGAGGTCATTAATAAGGCACTGTTTATGTTTTTCTAGACTTTTCTCTCTCTGTGCTTCATTTTGAAGTTTCAATTACCTTCTCTTCATGTTCACTGATACTGTCTTTTACTTGCTTAATTTATTAAGCCCACCCAATGAAATTTTTATTTCAGACTTTTTAAAAATTTCTTAAACTGTGATTTTCAACCTTTTTCATTTCATGACACACATAAATTCATTATTACAATTCTATGGCACACTAGAAAAATATATTTTTGCTGATTGACAAAAATAGGTACTGTATCTTTAAGACTATAAGATGCAACATAAGACACACCTAGGTTTTAGAGGAGGAAAATAGGAAAAAAAATTGAAGCAAAAAATATGGTAAAATATTTAATAACCTGCGGCCCCGCTCCACCACCGCCCCCCACCCCACAGCAAGCCAGGTTAGCTACATTCAGACTATAAGATGCACCCACATTTCCCCCCAAATTTTGAGGGGGAAAGTGCGTTTTACAGTCCGAAAAATATGGTACATTTTGATTCATTCACGTTGGATAGCTATTGTTGGTTGGCTGTTGTCATTTTTACTTGACAATCTATGGGAAAATAGGTCACTGTTCCTTACTAAACAGTCATGTATTGTACATTTTAAAAATTCTTGCGCACACTAGTGTGCCTTCCACAGTACACCAGTTGAAAATCACTGCTCTAAAAGTTCTATTTGATTCTGTTGTATGGATCCACTTCTATTTCTATTATTATAGCTTTTCTTTTATATCCATAAGTATATTTTAAGAACTTTTTAAAGTACGATGAGTCTGATGATGCTATCATCTCCCATTTCAGGGTCTTTTTCCATTGAATGATTGATTGTTCAGTTTATAGCTCACACTTTCTACCTCTCTATATAACTAGTAATTTTTTGATATTTATTGTGACAGCTCTGAATTTTGCTGTCTTTCAAAAAAATGTTGAATTTTGTTCCAGCAGGCAGTTAATGTACTTGTGGTTCAGCTGGATCCTTTTGAGGCTTGTGTTTATGCTTTGTCAGATTGGATATGTACTGGCTTTTTACTCTAGGGCTAGTTTAATGTTTCTTCTACGTTGTGACATCTCTGTGGTTTCAACTCAATGCCCCCAAACATTCATCCAGACACATCTTTCTTCTCTGACTGGCTAGAACTTGAACATCTGCCAGGCCTGCAAATCTGATCATTTTTTCAGGCTGCAGCTCCTAATAATTATTTACTGCCTGGCCCCATGGAATCCCATCTGTGAGCACAAAGATTAATACTCAGCCAAAGGCTCAAGCAGATCCCTTTGCAGATTTATCTCCATGTTCTCTCCTCTTTGATATTCTGCCCTGAAAATTTGAGCTGAGTCAACTTTTCTGCACTTCAGTCACTCACCCCTCAATTCAGTGAGACCACTGAGCTCCTTAGATTTCTGCGACCTGCACCACAGTCTGTAAATGTCTCCATTTCCGAAGTCAGAGTAGCTGAAAAATTCATTTCATTGGTTTCTCTTCTTGCATTGTACTGCTTGTTGTACAATGTCTAAAGACAGTGGTTTTACATATCTTTTCCCAATTTTCTAGTTGTTTATGGTGGAAGGACTAAAGAAGTATCAGTTACTCAAACATAGCCAGAAGCAGAAGTACACAGATTTTTATTTATTCTTTTATAAAAAATGCATAGGCTATTCTGGTCACATTTATATGATAAGCAGTGTCAAGTTGTATGCGAGTCACAACCAAGAACTAGTCTAAAGAATTTTTCATAAAAACTGGTAACCAAGGCTAACTTTGAAATTTGAGAACAAACTCTATTTAATGAGAGGGGACCCAAAAAGCCTGGAATTGTTTATAAAAAATTATGTATTTATTCTCATATGTTTAAACTTCAGTCACCTTCAAAGTATTCTCCATTTGATGCAATGTATCTATTGAGACAATTTTTCCACTGATTAAAACATTTTGGAACTTGTTGGTTTTGATGCCTTGTGGCGCTTCTGCCATTTTTTGTTTCACCTCTTTCATATCGGCAAAATGTTTCCCTTTGAGGACTTTTTCATCCAGGAAAACAAAAAAAGTCACTAGGGGCAAGATCAAGTGAATAGGAAGGGTGGGGCATGGAGATCATGCCATTTCGGGTCAGAAATTGCACACTCAGCACAGTGTGGGCAGGTGTGCTTCTAAACCACTCATCATGAAATGGGCAAATGCATTAGAAGGGTCTTCAAAAAAAAATTCACTGAAGCGGAATGCAGCCTCTCACAACAACACCAGCTGGTATGCCGATACAGATGGGTTCCCAGAACACTCATCTAGCAGGGGAAGCCTGTACTACAAGGGGTCTGCCCCAAAGATAAATTTCATTTTGGGGGAGGTCCCCCTTCTAATCTAATACCCAAACTAGAAAAGTGATATGACTTACTAATACTTTAATACTTTCTCATGTAGATAGATAACTATAATGCTCTCATTGGACAATTCTTCCCAAAACAGTGACTATAAATTCTTCTCAGTTTGAAAATGTATTAAGCTGAATTTTATAAGCTTCTCTTAAACTACATACAAATGTTAGAATATGGTAACATCAAAATTATTATTAAATTCCAAAGACAGTATCAAAATACAAGTAATTACTAAGTCTACATGCTAACCAATACAGAGTAATAACTACTTGATTAGTACTTTGAGTCTATGAATATATTTTGTGATTCATTCTTTTTTCAAAATATAACAAAGTACCACAAGGCAAATATAATTATCAATAACATCTCTACTTTTTAAATAAATTAACAAGATTAAATGGTTTTGTCATGGTCACATTAGGTAATAAATTACATCCCTAGGACATGAACTGAGGTTTCCTTTCTCAAATCATGTTAACTTACTTTCACTATAATAGCAACCCACCTTTAATGTAAATGAGATGGTATTTGTCAAAAATATAGAATATTAAAAAGTACTAAAACTAACCATAATGAAGAATCATTTAAATAAGGCACTTAAGATTTAGAGATAAGAGTAAATTTTAGAAATAGACTTGACAAGCTTACTTGTTCTTGTAATATATGGTTTTTTTCTTGTAACTGGTTAAGAACAGCAGTCTCCCCTTCACCAGCCTGAATTTTTACATAAAGATCTTCTCTTTCCTTTTCTAGTAAGGAAATATTTTCTTTACTCTTCTGTAGTAAGGCCTCAAGGTTCTGGATCTTTTGGTCCTTATCACCAATTTGGCGTAGTACTTGTTCCAAATCATTCTGTAAAGAATTAGAAACTAACCTTAAGAATAGAGAACTTAAAAAGTTACTTCTTAAACAAAATACCTGATAAATTTTGTAATTCAAACTTTTTTTACTTATCATTACATTTTAACATGACAAATTTAATTATATAATTAGCATTATATATTTAATATAAATCTATGTTATTGATAATAAACTGGAACTTAACAACAAAAACCTTCAATTGACCACATTCTCAGGGTAGCACAGACTTCACCACTCATTACTCTTCTTGCTCAATCCATTTGAGACACATGGGATTCCTCAGTATTCCTTAGTCACACCAGGCACACTCCCACCTCAGAGCCTTCGCACTGTTTCTTCTGCCTGGAACACTTCTCTCACAGTTCTGGCTGATTCCCTCTTCTTCAAATGCTTGTTCAAATGTCACCTTCTCAATCAGGCCTACCCTACCCAATACACTCAAAATTGCAGCCTTTCCCAATATCCCCTCTCCTGAATATTTTTTTTTCTTTTCATAGCACTTATCTATGCTCCACAAAGAGGATTTTTGTCTGTTTTATTCACTGATACATCTAAGATATCTAAGACACCTATGCTCTATTTGTTGAATGAACAGGAAAATAAATGACTGCATTCTAACACAGAGATACTCTAGAAGACTCACTTACTTCATTACCACAAAAGGACTCTTTGATATATCAACACATCAATGGATCCCTCTTTACCAAAGTAATGTTACGCAGAGCACAATGCAACAGCCCACATCCTGAAAAATGCCCAATAACGTTTTCAAGTTGTCTTGCCCACAGCCTCTGCCTCAATTGTTTTAAAAGCCAGAGCCTCTACACAGAACAAGGCCCTAACAAGTCCCTCTGCAAATCTTATTACAGCCCACACTACTTTGTGAGACAGACACAGCAACCACCTGGTATACTCAACAATTTGTGCCAATATTAAAACTTTTCAGGTCAGTCACTTTTAAATGTGCTTCTCATCCCTCTAAGCTTCAATCACTAAATGATTAAAGAAACCTAACCTCTCTGCTCTCATCCTCTTTCCTACCACTAATGAATGACCCCTCTTCTCCACATTCCACTAATCTTCTAGAACCACGGGCCTAAATTTTTTTCCAGTCACTCTATTTCCAAGGTATAACTGACATGTGGTTCTCCCTTTACAAATTCTGGCTTCCCCTCACCCCTATCTGATACCTCTAAGGCTTATTCTTCTGGGAAAGCAGGGGAGATTGACCCTTTCCTGGTTTTTCACCACCACTACTCTCTCCTTTATGCAAAAGTTCCATGCTGCTTTGGAGAGTATGTAATTCATTTATTCTACCCTCTATTCTGTGTTACTATCATCTATAAATCCCTACCTCATTCACAGAAGCTTGAGACCTGATTTAGTCTTTCTCTCAATCCCAATTTCTTTCAATTTCCTGGGAAATACAAAATACATAGAGAATTAAAAGCACAGCCTCAACATTCATATCACCTTAATTACTATATCTTATTCATTCTATTCAATCACTCACATGTGATTGAATCCTATAAATCACCTGAAATTGTTCCAGATGAAAAATTTCTTTTATCCTACTCTGTGACCACAACTTCCTGACTGTCTTCCAATGCATGACCTCATTTCTGCTCTTCAAGGCCAAAGAGACATTTACCTGAATTTTCTTCTAGCTTATTTAACATAAATCTAGCTTTTCTTCCTGAATCTCACATATCGATATGAACTAACTTTAACTCTTCTTTCAAATACATTCTCCATTTCCTTTTGTCCCCAAATTTCTAATACAGCCACCCTCCCCTCAAAAAGCCCAAATTTAGGTCAATATTGCAATCTGCTTCCTTCACCCCTACCTTTCTAAGCACCGTTAGAGCAAAAATCACAAAATTCCACATAGACCTCCACAAATTTCTAGACTCCAATCTCCATTACATATGCAGAATCATCTTGTCAACCCTTTCAGTTAGTGAAGTTCTCATCCTCAAACATTTCCCTCAACATCTACAGAAAAGCTTCAATATTCTCTCAAATTCTTAGTTTCTGCCTGCTTGATATTCAGCTATTATTGCCAAATTTATCCAAAAGAGGTGAGGGGTAGAGTTTCCAGATTATCTACCTCGATTTCCCATCTCCTTACCCATAAAATTATATACATCCAACTTACCTCAATTTTTTTCAAGTTTCAAAGGATATTCTGCAGAGGACAAATTCAAATTTACCACCACCCATTGTATCAATGACATCATAGCTTTTCCTCAATACCTTATTCCTTTAGTCATCTCTCCTCTAACACCCTCAATTACTCCCTTTCCATCAGCCCCTTTGTGCTGGATGACAAACATTGTCAGACATCTCTTATTCTCCCAAACACTTCCTGAACCAAGCCCCACTCCAGTTTCTGCCCAATCTTTACACAATTTACATTTAAATTTCAAAAGTAATACATATTTACTTTCCTAACTCCCTCATCTCTCATTTACTCATCAATCAAAAATCAGACTTTCAACTACATCACTTCTAGTCTAATAATTCCATTTACCCCATATACACTGATGTCTCTCACAGTTAATATATATAAGCTTTAAATTAATATATTACCATAGGTGCTTCAAAACATGTTCAAAACTGTGCTCATCACATTCCCCTATAAAACGTGATGGCTATTTGTCTCATGTTTGCTAACACAATTGATTACACATCCATTTACCATGCCCTCAATGATTCCAGTAAGGAAACCATTCCCTTTCTCTCTCATTCCCTCCAACTATTAAGTCAACAAGTCCTATTTATTTTGCCTCCAAAGTATTACTTATATTTGTCCCTATGACATTTGTAAACAATTCCTTGAACTAAGATTATTTTTCATCTAAGATAACTGTATTATTGATCTTTTAACTGATTTCTTGTTTCAGATTATTCTCTCCAAAATCCATCTTTCACACAACCACAAGAATAACCTATTTAAAAATCGAATCTGACTATGGCACTTCTAAAGACCTTCAACCCCTTTCTGTATTCAAGAATAAATGTCATACAAAGCCTTTCATAAAGTTACAGATGTCTAATGCTCTGGCCTCTTCTCTAACTAATCTCAATTACATTCAATGCTCCAGCACTACCTAATAGTTTAGCTCCCACCAACTTCAGTATCCTTGTGCTTGTAACTTCTCCTTGCAGTATACCCCTCACTATCATCTTCTTCGTAACCTACAAACATTTATGCATCCTTTGCAACTCAGACTGCCATTTCTAAGAACTTCTTAATGACTACTCCTTCCAGACTCTATCCAAGTTAGATCTGTCTTCTATGCTGCCATAATAATTTTATATACATATATACACCTAGAATTAAACTCATTACATATCTTTAATTAGTTTTTAGGGCTTTTCATGTTTCCATAACGAGAGACTTTGCATGGCCTCTTTGCCATTCTTTTCTTATTCCTTCCGGGGAATGAAAATTTGACTAATTAGAAAGTTTGGATAAAAGACCAAACACATTAAACTCAGCCCCTTGCTTCCCCCCAGTGTAAGAGACAATCTGTCTATAAGAAGGTAAAAGGCTGTCATTTCCAGCTTTGCCTGTGACTGGAAGAATAAATTTAATTGTGGGGTATAGTATCTGAATACCCTTTTGCTACAGACCTGTGCAAAATTCTCTCTCAGCTCTACTACCCTACTTCTTTCCTCTTTACAGTAAAATTCCTACAGTTATCCATATTCATTTGACCAAACTTCTCTCTTCCCATTTTCTCTTGAACTCTCTCCATCTGGCTTTCAGTCCTCCTTCTCTATCCAATTTGCTCTTATCAATATCATCAATGACCTCCATTTTGCCAAATCCACTAGGATTCTCAGTCTTCGCCTTCCTTGACTTCCATCCTTCTGACCATCCAGACCAAAATCCATGGAATCATTCTTGACTTCTTTCTCAATGCCCCACATCGATCTATCAGTAAGTCTGTCAGCTTTACCTCTGAAATATATCTAGAATCTGACCACTTCTTACTACCTATACTTTTTCCACCTTGTATCATTATTTTTTAAATTTTTATTAAATTTATTGGGATGACATTGATTAATAAAATTATATACACCATTTCTTATGTGGATTGTTATAGTAGTCTCTCAGCCAATTTTTTTTTTCTTCTACTCATGTGCCCCTACTGTCTACCCTCAACACAGCAGCCAGAGTAATCCTGTGAAATTACAAGTCAGATCATGGTACTTCTTTGCTCTGAACCCTCCAATGATTTCTCATCTCAGATTAAAACCCTTAAAATTACCTAAGGGGCTTGACATGTTCTGACCCTCTATGATTTCTCTGACTGTGTCCCCTTTTAATACATCGTTTGCACCACTCCTACCACCGACTTCCTGATGTTCCTTACATATGCTCCTGGCTTAGGGCTTTTTAATATACTGATGCTCTTCTCTCTGATGTCCAGATGCCTCACACCCTCCTCTCCTTTGGGACTTTCATTTTCTGAGGGAGGCCTTCCCTGGCAATGCTATCTAACACTGCAGTCATTGAGTTCCAGCTCCTCAGATACTTCCTACTCCCCATCCCTTTTATCATCTCTAGCACTTATCACCATTAACACACTATGTATTTTGCCTATTTACCTCAGCTATAGTTTCTCCCTCACTAAGCTCCATCAGAGAAGACATGTTTGTCTGTTTTCTTTACTGTCATATACACAAAATCATTTCCTTGTCTAAGAGCAGGCATTAGCCCATATTTGTCGACTGAGTGAAGGAAAGAACGAAAAATGAATACAGTGTTTTGATCCCTGTCCATGAGACTCCCAAGCCACTCTACAAGTTTAGAAGGAATACAGAGGCACATTACTGCCTCTTTTAAACTCCAACACTGTTCTGTGTGCACATTAGATTGCCATTTCCCAGAAGGCAGTACTACGTCTTACTCCTGTCTTTATTTTCAGTGTGTACCACAGGACCTGACATACAGTGCTCAATAGTATTCAATGAATGAATACAAGATTGCATAGGTGAAAGTCAAAGTCAAATTCATTTCAAATAATTGGGTGCCCTCTTCCCTTACCATAACAAAATAAAAATTTAACTTCTTTTAATCTTCTAAGCTATTCTTTACAATCTGTATAAATTTAACCAATCACTTATATTTTCTATAGCAGCAACTCCAATGTTCTTATGACAGTTCTTTTTTTAAAAAAAAAAGATTTTACTACTTTATTGTTAGAAAAAGGGGAAAGAAGAGAGAAAGAGAATAAGAAACATAGACTGGTTGCCTCTCACACACCTCCAACTGGGGACCTGGTCTGCAACCCAGGCATGTGCCCTGACCAGAAATTGAACTGGTGACCTTTTGGTTTGCAGGACAATGCACAACCCACTGAGCCACACCAGTCAGGGTCAATGTTCACATGATAGTTCTGAAGCAGAAGAAGACATGACCACAAACACTATATTCTATTGTAGGAAATACAAAATGTTCTTTCATTTACTGGGCTAACTAAATATACCAGAAAATTTTATTCATATATTTTTATTTCTCAAATAAGTTATTTAAATACACCTGAAACTAATATAATATTGTATGTCAACAGAAAATAAATTAATAAATAATAAATCATACTGAATAATATATTGTGTATAAAATAATTTAATGTATATTTTACTTAATTAAATTTAATATACATTTAGATAATAAAGAAATTTAATGACAATTTTTAATATAAATAAATTTACGTAAAATATTTTAGAGAAAATTCTCAATACAGAAATCAAAATAAAAAGATTTTTTGATTATCCAGATACTGAAAATTATCAAAATCCTTCATAATCAAGTATTTTGCATCATCTAGCTTTACTACAACAAAAGAATAATGATCTGGCTAATTTTGTTTAATAGGCCAATAATTTAAATAATATTTACTTGCCTGAGCTTCTCGGAGTTTCGCTGTAGTGTTTTGCTGAAGGGCTTGCTGTTCTTGATGCTGTTGCTTTGTTTTCTCTAACTGATGCTGCAGTTCTGTGGAATTTGTTACTTTTTCCTTCAACTTAAAAAGATGCAGAGTAAACTGTCAGTTGACAACTTGAAGGTATAACACTATCATTCATAAAAAACTGGCTATTCAAATCTCACAATTCTGAAGTCTAAAGAGAAAACTAAATTCAGACAATATTTAAAATCAACCTTAAAAGCAGTATCTCATTACTTATAGAATCTCAATATCATGATTAAGAAATGATTCCCTAGGAATAGACTCTCATCCTGAGAAAAATACAATCCTTTCTCCAGGTTTGCATTTATTTAAATTGTGTTTTGTATGCTAATATGATCAAGAAATTAAGGCATACAAATATTTTGTAAAAATAATCTAAACCACACTATCAGTATTTGTTTTTTCTATAAGAATCATAACTATCACTTATTGAAAACAATGAATTCTAACAATATTCAAGATGCCTCAAATCTATCAACAAACTGGCTAACATAAAGTCATCTGAAATGCTAACTCACCTGTTCTTCTAAACGAGAAAGTTTGAGTTGTAAATCAGCCACTTGCTGTTCTTTATCCAGCAACTTTTCACTTGAAAGCTGCCTTTGTTCCTTCAGCCTGCCATGAGCTTCACCTAGTTGCCGTTCAGTCTCCAGAAGTTTGCCATGTAACTTTAAAGAGAAAAAAAGTACACACATATGTATAAACACATGAAACACCATCACTACCACCACCTAGTTTCCAAATGATGTTTTATTTTCCACCAATATAAGTACAATATCATAATTTTCATAATCCAATTGAATTTTGATCACATAAATATGATAAATCACATAAAATTGTGATTAAACACCACAGTTTCTAGTTTTCTTGCTCTCTTAAAAAATACAGTGAACCAGAGGAATTGTTTAGATATAAGTATTGGAATCACTTGAAGAACTTAAAATAATAAAGTGAAAGTTAAAAATTAAGACAGGGCACGCTCAGACCTATTCCACAGTATGTTTGAAACATTACAGTGATTTTTGTCATTTTTCCATAATTATGAACCACCACAACTGACTTCTTATATTGGAAATTAAAGAGCACAAAGCATTCCAAAGTCCTCAGACTGGCACATAATTTGTAAATAAAATAGAGCAAAGAATATTTTTTAAAAAATATTAGGTGACTATCATTCACTAACTATAAAATTGCCACCCAGTGAAAACTAAAAGAGAAATTTTGCCTGGAGCTAAGAACCATCACTTTCTCGAGTTCATTATTTTTTTCTAACACCACCAGAAATAAGTTACTTTTTCTTGGGATGTGAGTGGGGCAGTGGTGGCAGTTCCATTAAAAAGCAAACAAACAGAAGTTTGTATAAATTTCAGATGAATTACTGTCCAGGTGCTGGAAGTGGAGAACAAAAAAGAGTTGCATGGAGATAAGAATGCAGGACATTTGGCAAGGCTTATGCACTGAGAATGCTCTGACACAGCAGCCTCAAAACTCAAAATAAATGCATACACCTCAGCAAAATTAAAAAATTAAAAAAATTAAAAATATGGTAAGGAAAAAAGTTCAAGAAAATTAGACACTATTTTTGAATGAAACAAACTGTGGCTATCAGCCCTGGCTGGTAGAGCTCAGTGGATTGAGCATGGGCCTGCGAACCAAAGGATCACAGTTCGATTCCCAGTTAGGGCACATGCCTGGGTTGCAGGCCCATCCCCAGCAGGGGATGCATGAGAGGCAACCACACATTGATATTTCTCTCCCTCTCTCCTTCCCTTGCCTTCTAAAGATAAATAAAATCTTTAAAAAAAACTGTGGCTATCAAAATATATCCTATCCTTAGTTTTTTTTAAAAAGTTAATTTCTAAAGTAAAACATGCTTCCATCAAACTAAAACAGGAATCAATAACAGTTAAAGAGAATTAATTTATTTTATCTTTGTCCTTAGCCAGCACCCTAACACCTGTCTCATTTATTCTTCTTCTTAAAATGCAGTGAGTTAGTACTATAACACCTACCCAAATCACTTTCTCACTAAAAAACTAGGCTCAATCCTGATATGTGAAAGCAAAGAAGACCTTCAAAGTAAACTCCTATTTCAAGCATGTTAAGTGCTCAATCTCTTACAAACAGGCATCACCCATGTCTAGTTCCTAAACATGCTCAATAAGAATCTCCTGCTAGCATTGTTAATACACAGTTAATCAGACCTCTTCCCTGGAAGTTTAGATTTATTATATTTAGATTCAAGAGAGTTCAGAAATCACTTGCCAAAAAGCAGCACTTTAAAAAGCAATAGTTTTTGGCCCTAGCCGGGTAATTCACTTGGTTAGAGTGTTGTCCCAACACATCAAGGTTGTGTGTTTGATCCCTGGTCAGAGCATATATAAGAATCAACCAATGCATGTATAAATAAGAGGAACAACACATCAATGTTTCCCTGTCTCTCTCTCTCTCCCCTGACCTTTCCCTCTCTCTAAAATCAATCTTAAAAAAATTTTAAAGCAGTAGTGTTCAATCTCAACTACCCAGTGCAATCACAGGGGAATGTTTAAATATGCCAATGCCCAGGCATATGCCAAAGAGAGTGATTGAACTGGATCAAGTGTGAGGCCTTGATATTAGTAATTTTTTTTAATTTCCCAGGTGATTCTGATATGCAGACAGAATTGAGAACCACTGAATTAAAGATAATTATTGCTCTAAGTAACTAAAGATGGTGAGAAAAAAGATAAATATTTTTTATAACTTTGTCACTCATTACTGTATGATTTCTGATAAATCCCTGAACTTTAACAAAGATATGAATCTCAAACTGAAGGTGCCCAAGAGTGGTAGCAGTCCAAAAACACTTACATAATGATGCTATACCTGTTTAGAGTAAATATGTTTAAGAAAAAGAGGTTAAATTAAAGCAAAAAAAGAACAGACTGACAGCTGCCAGAGGGAAGGGGATTGGGAGCTGGATGAGAAGGGTGAAGGGATTAAGCGAAGAAAAGAAAAGAAAGACTCATGGACACATAAAATAATAGCATGGTGACTGCCAGAGGGAAGGGGGTGGGAGGAGTTAGAAGAATGGAAAAGGGGAATAAATGGTGATGAAGAAGACTTGAATTGGGGCAGTAAACACACAATAGAATATATAGATACTGTACTGTAGAACTGTATACCTGAAACCTGTATAATTTTATCAACCAATGTCATCCCAATAAATTCAATTTAAAAACATTAAAAGTAAAATCACACATTGAAATTATTAACAGAATGTCCTACCTTAAAGTCACATTTTGACACATATATACATATAAATATACATTCTTTAGGAAATTCCGTTTTGTAAACTTATATATATAGTTCCTTATTTATATTCCCAATAATATTTACTATGTGCCAGGCCCTATTCTACATGCTTCACAAGTAGTAATTAATTTAATCTTTATAATAACCATATAAAGACAGTTCCATTATTATCCTCATTTCATAGATGGGCAAATTGAGGCACAAACTAAATAACTTGCCCAAGATCAGTTTGTAGGCCAGAGAACTAGAATCTCAACAGTCAATCCCTAAATCCACAGACAAACCACTATGCTACTCAAGATAGCACATTAGATAATTTTTAAAAGTAAAATTGATGACATCTAATCTTTTAACTAATAAATCATTACCTGCACATCTGTGGCTATTTTAGAAGTGCTTATAAACATACGTATGAAAACACAGTTTACTTTAAGTCCTTTGTTGACAATTGCCAACAACATCATTTGTTAGCACTGAAATGAATGCTGAGTATGATACGGTGGAGAGCAAAACACACAGTTCATGCCTACACACTTTAAGAGTATTGCAAAAAAGGTTTAAAGTGAGGTTCACGTCCATTCTTCCAACAAATATTTACTGAAAGCCCCAAGTATAGAGACTGATAGAGTATAGAGTAAAACAAATTCCTCACATTAAGGTACTCACAGTCCAAGGGAAATTGTAAACAAAAAACTGATATACAATATAAAGTGTTATAGAGAACAAGAAAGAAGAAGCTTGCTGAAATAAAGAAGGGGTCAAACTATATGGAAAACAAGCTATTTAAATAGAGTGGTCCCCTAAGGGTTTATAGCAAAAATAACATTTGAGCCAACCTTGTGAAGAACTGAAGTCAAGGGCACAGTAAGAAGAAAACACAGGCAGAGGACCTATGGCAGGAAAGCACTTGAAGCGTTCGTGGGTCTGAGGAACTGAAAGAGGACGAACATGGCTTCACAAGGGTAGAAGATGATTCTGAAGGCACAGTGTGGGCCATACTACATACAAAGGCTTACATACCAAATTTAGATATTTGATTTCAATGCAAAGCCACTTTAAGCAGTGTTAAGCAGAGAAAGGAAGTGATATCCTGTATGTTTTAAAAAGATGTCTCTGACTTCTATATGGAGAATAGATCAAGGAGGTCACTAGAAGAAGGGAAACTTATAAGAAGGCTAATACAGCAGCCCAGGGCCGTAATGATGGAGGCTTAGGTTAAGGGTGGTAACAGTATAGATGAAAAGAAGTGGACAGATTTGAAACATACTTTGATGGTATAATCCAGACAGCAAGCTGAAAGAAAGAAGATAAATGGTATCACTTCGAGGTCCTTAGTATAATCTCTATTTGTACGGAGCTGTGACTAAATCCAATGGTCACATATTCAAGTCTTTGTATGAAAATATGTTTGAGCAGGTTCTCAAAACTTCCTAATACCCTTCCATCCACTGACAACAAAATAAAGCCCAAATTCCTCAGCCTGTCATTTAAGAGCCTACATAAAAATCCCAAATGCTCTTCCACAATAGTCCACTCCTATCACATATAACCTATTCTAAGAGCAAATAAGTGTCTCCTCCTGGTTCTTATAACACTTTTCTGCCACTAATTTACTCTCTCTAACCCTTCTGCCTGGAGTCCCCTCCTACCTTCAAACTGCTACTTGCCTAAACCTATTCAACATTCACAGCTTCAAGCACCACCTCTGTCTTACACAAAGATTTTCCTGATCACATAAACTGGACAAAATAATTCTATAATATGAAGTACAATGGTCAGGGAAAAAACAGGAGAGGAACTCCTCCAAATTCTCATAGTATTTGGGATCATTTTATTGTAATTCCATGTTCTTTAGTATAGGATGGTACTTGTCTTACTCTCAATGATATTTACGTAATGATTTGAGGTAGATACTGTGTCCTTTTTCATTTCTGTATCTCCTAACAATAAGGAATGGTGTATTTTAGAAACCATAAATGCCCAATTTGCTTATCTGCACGAAAAGTCAAAAAGTTAAGTTACTCACTCCTACGCTCAATTCAAGAGTCTTGTTGCCTTCCATTATGCATGCCTGCATTTATTTACACACTTAGTCACTAAAGCATGTGCTGGTAAACAAGCAATATGCCAGGTAGTAAGGATAAAAAATGAATAAGATGTGGTCTTGTGCCCAAAGAGTTCAGAGTTGAGAAAAGAAAGACATGTGGTAGTATAACTGCACTATGGTAAGTAAAACAAGATTATGCACATGCTTAAGCTATCTTTTGAGGGAGGTTAGAACTGGCACTGTTCAAAAACAGATTTCTAGAAATGTAACAAGTAAAATAAGTATTATTTATCAGGTAGAAGAGGATAGGAAGACAGAAGAATTAATGCCACAAAAGGAAATACCAATACCATTTCAGTGAAAACAGTTGAACATTATCAAAAAACTAGCTGAGGACTTTGTTCTTCCCAAAATTTCCATTTTCTCAACCAATTTTTAGTTATCTATAAGAAATAACTAGAATATATAATTTAAAAATTAAATTAATGGAAAAAATCAAAACTTGCACTAAACTGCATAAAACTTGTAATAATGTCATCTGAGAGGCATTATTTATCTATAAGAAATACCTGTTAGAACTAATACATTTTCTGCTTTTAAAATATCTAATTTTTACATTACTGGTTTAAAAATATTTATATTTTGAAAATCTTGTAAGAAAAAAGAAACAAGTTTTTAAATTAAAGAATAGTCAACAATTTGAATTACAAAAGCTAATATATACTCAGAGTATCTACCATGAGCCAGGTACCATCCTAAGCAATTAAATGTATGAAGTCATAAATACTTCACAACACTAGTACATGATAGACAAGAGCATTTTGTCTCCTCTTAAAAAAAACTGAAATGGAAAGAAATGAGATCTGACTCAATACTACAGTTGTGAAAATTAAAAGTTAATTTTTCAAATGACAATGTTTTAATGAACTATATTATGATCAAATAACTATCTGGTACACTAAGAAGAAACCATAGGAGAAATTACAATAAATAAAAGTAACACCTCTTACCTGATTAATTTCACTTTGGAGTTGTAACCCATGCTGTTCTTTTTCTTCTCTCTGTTGTTGTAGCTGTTTAAACTCTGCCTTAAGATGCTGGTACTTGGTCTCTACTTCTGATAATTCTTCTTTGAGCTTTTGAGTAGCTTCTCCCTTTTCACCTAATTCTGCCTGTACTCTCTGCAGTGAAGTTTCAGATGCAGATAATCTTGACTGAAGCTGTTGACAATCTAGGTCTTTCTGATGGAGGCTTGCTTGTATATTCTTTTTACTCACACATTCATCACTATATTTCTCTTCTAGCTGGGTATAGTCAAGCTCTTTCTTCAGCAACTTTTCAGTCAAAATCTGAAATATCAATTTAATAATTTATTTCCCTTTCTAATATTTTTAATTATTCTGATTATTCAAATAATTTACACAGCAGTACCATCTCCTCCTGAAGAGTTTGGTTAATATTATGATACAAAAACAGTACAACTATTGTAGTCAAGAATTATTAAGTTATTACATAATTACATGATTTTATTATTGGTTCACTTGACTAAACTATTTAATGTAACTTAAGACTCACCAACAAAATTCTGACATAAGATTAAAACCCTAGAATCTACTAGATTCTTTAGAATAGTATTTATATTCTACCCTCCTAGCACAAAAAACTATTTTGAATAACTGTGCTGTTGCGGTCCTGATTTCTGGCTTTGCAGTTTCACAGTTCTTGGTGCTTTCGCACAGCAATGCCACACGCTGCTCTAGAACGCTGATCCTACTCATTCGTTACTTCGTTCGTGAGAAGGGCCATCTTTAAAAGTCACAGTTTTCAGACTGATTCAAATTTCTTTCCAACTATAAAAAGTAGTGATCTAAAAATATCACTTACCTGCTTTATATTTCATTACTTCACTTAATTCTGTCAAGTACAAAATGTAAAAATGATACCACGAATCGAAGATCTGACTCAACAACACTGAGCAAATGTCAAAATCCAGTCTTAGTGGACTTGTTACAATTAATATTAAACATTTTAAGTAAACAGATTTACACATGAAATAGAAATCAAACTTTGACTTAATTGTGTAAGCCAGAATAAGAAACCACTATTAGCACCTGGAGAATATATCCATGGACATTTATTTTACTTAGTTTTTATATGTAGTGTCCTAGAAGGAGATAATACAGAAATGGTAGAGGAGAGCCAAAGTCTGTGGCCTTTAAATAGACTATAATCTAAATGAAACACACACATTAAAAAAAAAAAAAACTCTTCTAAGAAAGTTAAAACATAATGTGCAAGCAAAAATACATTAATACAAAACCTATGTCAAATTTCTTAAGTGCAAAATTCTTAAAAAAGTAAAATGAGCAGTCAGGTGGAGCTAACTAGTAAGTTAATCACCTAAAAATAAAGTATGAGCTAGGTAAAGTGGTGAGAGGAGTTAATTAATAGGCATACATGATTCATGCCATCTGCTCTACACAAAGAGACACAAACATATAAAAGAGAGAGAGGCACAGACAAACAAGGTGCATGTGGGGAAAGAGCAAACACTATCACCTCAAGGGGAGTAATAAATCTAGACACCACAGAGAGAAAGGCAGCGGTAACTTATATGAGAAAAAGTACCTTAATGTAAATTAACAAGTAGTAACACACTCCAGGAAAAAAGGAGCATCCAGAAAGATGACAGAAGCACATACAAAAGAGACAAGATGGGAGAAACACTTAAAGTTAAGAAGAGCAACCAGAAGTTCACAGCAAAGTCAGCGCAGAGATATGTGCTTCAACCAACCAGTAGAAATAGAAATAAGACGTAGAAGAGCCAAAATTCAAGAGAAAAAAACTTCTAAGTCAAACTGTATGTTAGGAAAATTCCTTTTTTATAAACATTTCTTTGTGTTACTAGTTAGTAACTAGTAATCTTTCTTGCAATAATTTTACATTTTTCTTATAAGACAATAACATTTATTTTGGAATGTGTAGACTAAATTAAGTTCATTCATTCATCTATAAAAGTGCAAGATCTTTGTAAAAGAAAACTCTAAGTTATTGAATGTCACAAATGCAATCATGCTCACAAATACTGAGAGCTTGGGTAAAACACAATTTTAAAACATGCTACAAAAATTAAGGCTTGTACCAAGTTAGTCTTCCACGGGCTTACCAAAGTAATCCCACCTGTACCACAAATTAATGACCCCTCAGACAGCTTCGCTCTTTAAGAAGCAAACATACACAGCAACCATTGACTGTTTAAAATTCACTTGTCCTAAAAAAATTATTCAAAATCTACCTCCTTTATTGTAGGTAGGAGTAAATTTACAGGCGGGAGAAAATTAAATTTTCTTCAAAAGAACTTCTCCGTACATCTTGTATTTTGTGTTCTTACATGTCCCCATGCCTCCTGTGTATCTAGCTCTCAAAATAAAATGTTGTTTACCCCTCTGCCATGTAAAATGATCTTTAGAATCCTTACAGTCTAATCCAAAAAGTTATGCCTTCTACAAAAGCTTTTCCTGAGTTAGTACGCAGTAAGTTAGGAAGACTTCCACCTGGGTCCTGACCCAATCTTGTATCACAACACTTACCAAATAAAAGCAAAACCAAACATTCACTGAGGTGCTTACTAAACACTAGAAACTGGTCTAATCACTATTTATGTTTTTAACACTCATATCAATCCTAAGAAGCATATGGGTATAACAGTCCTTCATAGCGAAAGAGGAAAGACTCTTAGAAGTTAAGTGTCAAAGCACAGCTGAGATTTAAACATGCCTTTGATCATTGTACTCTACCGTTCACATCAATACACCACTTGGCAATGCAGTGGTAACACAAAGCAATATAACTTCTTGCCACATCTGGTACCTGCTTTGGCCTATGAGCACCTTAATCCTGGGACTGTTGGAAAGAGAAGAGCAAGGAAGGATGGAAAAGGGGTGAGAGGTGAAACTCAAAAATAACTCAGTCTCTTACAATAACCAATATTATAATGGTAGCTTTAAGCATATAATTTTGCTCAAAATTTATATGAAAATAGTTAATTAAAATCAAGCTGCAGATCTTGTTAAATGTCAGAATATCATTTTTATTAAAAACTAAAAAAGCAGTTTCTTCAATATCCCCCTACTGTTTTTAAGTTTTCAAAACTAGTAATTATAAAACATTGGTTTAATGCTAAAAACCTTGACATTAGCACAAAAGCAATTATTTTTCCATTTATTATATATTATAATGTTACCTATTCACTCTGAGGCCGCCTGTGATCCACAAAAGCTGCTCAAGGTATTTTGTGCAATAGCTTTCAAGAGACCACATACAGAAATTTCCAAATTCAAAACACTTAGATATCACTACTGTCAACAATTATGGTTTGCCAAGGACATGGAGTAAGGAGGAATGGGGGAGGCAAATAGCAAGGATCATAAGAAAAAGTAAATGCAGCCTTGGCCAGGTGGTTCAGGTGCTTGGAGCATGGTCCCATGCACCAAAAGTTTGCAAGGTCGATCACTGGTCAAGGCACAAAACCAGGTTGCAGGTTAGTTCCCTGGTCTGGGCACGTACTAGAGGCAACCAATCAATGTCAACGTCTCTCTCTCTCTCTCTCTGTCTCTCTCAAATCAGTAATAAATATATCCTCAGGTGAGGATTAAAAAAAAAAAATAAAAGGTAAATGCACCTTAGCACTTGCTCTTACTGGTGAGCAAATTCTAAATAGGAAAATACTTTGAAAAAAATTGTGAAGACTTACACAAAGATTATTAAGATTAGCAGAAGATCATAGTCTCTAATCAAAAATAGTCTAATTTTACTAAGCTAAACCATCTCCATTCCATGTATTATTCATAAAATAGCCACAGCACCTCCTTTAACAATGTGTGTGTGTATATATATGTGTGTGCGAATACACACACACACACACACACAATCTGTGCTTCATTATTTGACCATACATCTCCGGCTATCAATGTCAAACCATGTCCTTTATTTACAGTATAATATTTCAAAAAAATACAGTAAATTACACTGAGCATAAACATCCACTGTATATACACATGCTGGTCAGTTTGTAAGAGACGAACAACCGACCCTGGTGAACTGATACAATTACTTAGAAAATAGTTTGGGGTCACCTAGTATATTTGATCATGTATGTAGTCTATAGAAATTTCACTTAGGAATATATAACAGAAAATTTCTTGAACAAATGCATGAGATTTACATGTGACTATGATAGGGGACTCAAGACTTGGAAAATTTTAGCTTAAGTTGTAAGTCTAGCAAGTAATGTGTATGTTAAAGCTTTTGTTTCAGAAACTACAGATAAGGCCTGGCTCCTGGGGAAACAGCCGGCCTCCTGGGGCACTGCTAGAGATTGCGCCTGGGGACAAGTGGAGGCATCCTGGCCTTCCTGTTCCAGGGAGAGACAGGGGACCAGCCTCCCCTGGGAACAGGTACTGCCCAGGACAGGAATGTTGCAGCTTCTTTCACCTAATCCTCCCTGAATTTCAAAGCCCTCACCACACCTTGTTTATGCCCTGGTATAAAAAGTCTGGCCTGGAAAGAGAAGGCAATTTGGTCTGTTAGGGTATGAACCCACAATCTTCTCAGATTGCTGGCCATCTGAATAAAGCACCATAAAGATTCAATCGCTGTCATTGCTTATTGGGTTTGGTAGTGACAGGCAGCCCGAATGCTGGTGTGTTTTCCAGTTACAAATTTTCATAGTTGCAATATTTTATTGCAATATTGCTATTACACAACAAAAAAAGACTGAAAAACACTAAGTAAATATAAATTATTTCTGCTGCATTCCAAAGAATAATATAATTATTACATGGAAAAGCTTTTTTTGTGTGTGTTTTATAAGTTATAAACTAAGTTACTTGGTTTTTTCATGAAACACCATTTTTACTGGAAATAGTAAGACAAACTATGATTCTTCAGATTTGCAGAGGAAGAGAACCTGTCACTTCAAAGAACAGAACTGATGGTATTTGGTGCCAATGATAAAATTAAAGTTTTAATGATAAATTAAAGTCTCCTGAGACCCTATAAATTTAGCTTAGAATTTTGCAAAACTTGTATCCACCACCATGAGTTTGAGACTTCCTCACACTTAAAGCCTAGTCTGAGACTATGGATGGTGACATTGACAAATGTTATCATTTTTATACTGTACAATGGAATGTGCCAATATTTGAGGGGGTTGCATTAAGTCAGCGAACCATATTTTCTACATGACTCAATGTTACAAAGTCATGCATAGTAAAGAGACTCAAAAGGCAAGATAGAAGAATGAATTTTAATGTTACAAAGTATAAAAACTCCACTGATATGATTTCAGATTATACACTATAACTTTTGAGAAACTATACCTTATCTAGTTTCAGTATAGTATCAAAGTAAAATAGCTACAATTATCTAAAAAGCCTATGAAGACATCCCTACCTTTCCCAATTAGACATCTATGTGAGACTTATTTTCTTCATATATTTCAACCATATCATAACAGATTAAATGTAAAAGCTGACTGAGAATCCACCTGTCTTCAGTAAGCTAAATATTTAAGAGGTTTGCAAAACTGCAAATCACTACCATTATTCTTTGTTTTAGAAAATATAGTTATTTTTCATAAGAAGTAGTATCTATGTTAATATTTAACTGCTGTTTTAAAATAAATTAATAGCAAAAATAAAATTAATTAAATAAATTAATAGCCCTGGCTGGTGTAGTTCAGCAGACTGAGCGCAGGCTGTGAACCAAATGGTCAAAGGTTTGATTCCCCATCAGGGCACATGCCTGGGTGGCAGGCCAGGTCCCCAGTAGGAGGCACATGAGAGGCAACTACACATTGATGTTTCTCTCCCTCTCTCTCCTCTTCCCTCTAAAAATAAATTTTAAAATCTTTAAAAAATAAAATAAAATAATAAGTATCTTAAATTTTATGTTTTAATTTCTAATATGATAAGTATCCATAGATATAACTCAGAAAAACAAAAGCTCTTTTGGGTTCATAACAACTTTGAGAATGTAAAGTACTCCAGAGATCAAGAAGTTTGAGAACTGTTGGCCAAGGCACAAGGAACAAATTAACCCAAAACTTAGCAATGTAAAATTACATCTATTATTTCACACAGCTTCTAAGACTCAGGGATCCAGAAGCAGCTTAGCTCCGTGGTTCCACTTTAGGGTCTCTCATGAGACTGTATAGCAAACTGTGAACCAGAGCTGCAGTCTGAAGATTTGACATAAGTAGGAGGATCCTCTTCCTGACTAGTTCACCTGGCTGTTGGCCAAAAACTTAAAACATTTACAGCCAATTATAGGTGTTATGTTCAACTGAGTCAGTTCCTTCTCCTGAGACCCTATAAATGAGTGAAGTCCACAGTATCCTGTCCTCAACAGCCTGGCTTGGGTCCTACAGACTCAGGCCTATGACTTCTTTAACAGAGTGGATCCCCTTTGTTCCCTTCTACCATGTTCTTTTCTTTCTTGATTTTTCCCTTGTTTCATTTCACCAAAATATTAGGTCCAAGTTAACAGTAAAGCCAACAAATTCACCATACCTTTGAATATAAGGGTTTATTAATTTGCCATTCCCCCAACTTTTACTTTTTACCAAAAAAGTAAAATTATAGGGAAAAAGTACTAATGCTATCATTACCTGCCTTCCCCCAAACTAAATGTTATCTGTTGTCCATCCATAAAGAAACAAGGCAGAAAAGATTAACATTACAAAATACAAAATAAGGAACAAAGCTGAAGGTCTCATACTTCCTTATTTCAAAACTTATTAAAAGTATTACAAAAAAAACTTCTGGCCAAGATGCAGGCGTAGGTGGATATACTGTGCCTCCTCATACAACCAAAATTAAGGACAACAAAGATTTAGAAACAAGAAAACAACCAGAACTAACAGAAAATTGAACTATATGGAAGTCCAACAACTATTCATCCAGACTGGTAAAAGGGGCGGAGTCACCGCAGGAAAAACTGGAGGTTGGTGGACCGGACGCACAAGAGCCCCAGGCGTACAGATGGCGGATAGCGGTCCCCAGGTGTGGGGTGGCAACGGGCAAACCCAGTGAAGCTACACAAGGCATCTGGCTGACCAGGCGGTCCCATATTCGTGCACAGATAATCCAGGATAGAACAGGCAGCGAGACAGACCTTGCAAAGCAGGGCCCCAGCGCTGGGAAATAAAACCTAACAACATGAATTGAAAACACTTGTGGGGGTAGAGGTGCCAGGAGAGACTCCCAGCCTCACAGGAGAGTTCTTTGGAGAGACCCACAGGGTCCTAGAACGTACACAAGCCCACCGACACAGAAATCAGCACCAGAAGGGCTCAATTTGCTTGAGGAAAGAGGCAGAAGGGTCTGAAATACAAGAGAGAGTGGAGCAAGTGCCATTGTTCCCTCTTGGACCCTGCCCCCACATACAGCATCACAACCCAGAGACTGGGCTGCCCTGCTCTGGGAAACACCTAAGGCTCCACCTCTCATTATGTAACAGCTGCAACCAGACTCCCCCCCCCCCAAAAAAAAGGCTCAAACGGGAGAACAGATCAAAGCCGCAGAGCCAATTCATCTAAGTGACCAAGAGATAGCCAACCTATCAGATGCAAAGTTCAAGGCACTGGTGATCAGGATGCTCGCAAAGTTGCTTGATTTTGGTCGCAAATTAGATGAACAAATGAAGGCTACAATAAGTGAAATGAAGGAAAACACACAAGGAACCAATAGAGATGGGAGGAAAACTGGGACTCAAATCAATGGAGTGGACCAGAAGGAAGAAAGAAAGAAACTAACAGAAAAGAAGGAAGAAACAAGAATTCAAAAAAAATGAGGAGAGGCTTAGGAACCTCCAGGACATCTTGAAACATCCCAATATCCAAATTATAGGGGTACCAGAAGGGGAAGAAGAAGAGCAACAAGTGGAAAGCTTATTTGAACAAATAATAAAGGAGAACTTCCCCAATCTCGCAAAGGAAATAGACTTTCAGGAAGTCCAGGAAGCTCAGAGACTCCCAAAGAAGGTGGACCCAAGGAGGAACACACCAAGGCACATCATAATTACATTAGCCAAGATTAAAATGAAGAAGAGAATTCTAGAAACAGCAAGGGATAAGGGCACAGTCACCTACAAAGGAGTTCCCATCAGACTATCAGCTGATTTCTCAAAAGAGACCTTACAGGCAAGAAGGGGCTGAAAAGAGGTATCCCAAGTCATGAAAGGCAAGGACCTACATCCAAGATTGCTCTATCCAGCAAAGCTTTCATTTAGAATGGAAGGGCAGATAAAGTGCTTCTCAGATAAGGTCAAGTTAAAGGAGTTCATCATCACCAAGCCCTTATTACATGAAATGTTAAAGGGACTTAGCTAAGAAAAAGAAGACAAAAAATATGACAGTAAAAAGACAGCAAACTTACAGATATTAACAACCACACCTGAAACAGAAGCAAACTAAGCAAACAAGTGGAACAGGAACAGAAACACAGAAATGGAGATCACATGGAGCGTTAGCAACAGGGGAGTGGGAGGAGGAGAGAGGGGGAAAAGGTACAGAGAATAAGTAGCAGAGACGGTAGGTAGAAAATAGACAGGGGGAGGGCAAGAATAATGTGGGAAATGTAGAAGCTAAAGAACTTATGACACATGGACATGAACTAAAGGGAGGGATGTGGGTGAGAGGGGCTGTGCAGGGTGGAGGGGAATGATGAAGAAAAATGGGACAACTGTAACAGCATAATCAATAAAATATACGTTTTAAAAAAAGAGTAAAGGAGACATATAGGAGGAGCAGTGTTTTTCTTTAACAAAAAGGAACAACAGAGTGAAAAGGCAACCTAAAAAAGATAGAAAATATTCAAAACATACAGAACTCCTACAACTCAACAACAACAAAAAAAAACCAACCCAATTCATATTACATAGCCTAAAAGCACACAGGAAGATGCTCAACATCCTAACCAAAAGGCCAATAGGGAAATGCAATTATGAAAATCAACTATGATGAAATACCAGCTGACACTCATTAGGAGGTGACTATAAACACACGTGAGTGTGCGTGTGCACACACACACATACAGGGGGGGAAGAGGGAGGGAGGGAAACAAATGTTGGCAAAAAAGTGGAAAAATTATGGAATTCTTGTGCATAACTATGAGAATCCCTATACACTCTTTATGGTGATTTCCTCAAAAAATTAAAAGCAGAATTACCAGATGATCCAGCAATTCTGCTTCTGTTTGTATACCAAAAGAACTGAAGGCAGGGTCTTAAAAGAGATATTTGTATATCCATGTTCATAGCAGTCCTATTCACAATACCAAAAGATTATAGCAATCCAAGTATCCATCAACAGATGAAGAGATATGATATATACATATAATAGAATATCATTCAGCCTTTTGAAAAGGAAGAAAAATTCTGACACAAGTTACAACATAGATGAACCTTGAGGACATTATGCTAAGTGAAATAAGTCAGGCACAAAGGAGAGATACTGTATGATTACACTTATACGTTACTTAAAATAGTAAATTCATACATATAGAAAGGATGGTGATGTAGGGAGTATCAGTGAATGAAGAGTTATTTAATTAATATAATTTCAGCTTTGCAAGATTGTAAGGGTTTTGGAGATTGGGTATATAATAATGAATGTACTTATCACTAAACAAATACAGAATATATTACATTGCAGTGTGCTTATATCTAAATAGCATACACAGGATAAAATTTAAGATATACAAAATCAATTTACCATGATATGTAGTGTTTAAATTCTCACCTGATTTTTTTGTGTTAATTCATTAACAGAACTTTTAAGTTTTTGTAGTTCTTGCACATATACAGCAACTTCTTGGGGACCTTTGGCAAGTTCACACCTTAGCTGGCTTATTGTGGCCTAAAAAAAAAAAAACATAGAGCAAACTAAAATAAAAAAGGAAATGGAACCATCCAAAGGTTTTAAGATTACACAGATTTGTGTGGTTGTTTTTAAATTGAAATAATCCTTAGAAGTTTCAACATGGTTCTTTATCCTATCACCCTACTGCAATCCCACATTGCTTTTGCCTAAAAATACTTTTCAAAATTTATCCAAAATGCTTAACGTCATTTATTTAATAATACATAAAATGAAATGTTGACATCCTACTTTATGCATCTGAAGTAAGCATCAAACTGCAAACTTGAATTTATTGACTTTGAAACTCTGTACTTTAATCCTCCTTAATTTAAAAAGAATATGCAAATTACACCTATATTTGCTCCCAATTTCTATTAACATAGCCTTTTATTTTTATTTTAAAAGCATATTAAATGCAACCATACAACACAGAATCATGTGAATCATCTTTTTTACTGTAATGGAAACTGTCCATAGAAGTTATAAAAATACATTTTAACACTTACAGTGAAAATTAATTTCTATTTTTAACACAATGGTTTGATCATTTAAAAATAATGTAAGAGAAAGGTAAGCAGATCTGGGAAATACAAATTTCCTATACATGAAAGCTTAAACACTAGAGAGAAAGACTAAGAACTGCATTTTCAGTATGGTTTCCTGTAAGTGACATTAACAAAAGAACTTACTGTTTGTAATATTGCTTATTGAATTTACGTTTCATCTTTTACATTCCTAAAGTTACAATTTTTTTCACTGTCTATATTCTTTATTAGTACATAAACTTTATAATATGATAAGACAAACTTCAAAAATTTTTCTTAAAAAACACCATCAGCATTACCTACATCATATATTAGAAATAAATACTTGCATCTTCAAAGAAGAAAAGTTAGAAGGCTACAATTTTTTAATTCATATTTTTATTGCATTTTTTTCTATTACCATTTAGTCCCCTCTCACCCCACTTGCCCCCTGAAGGCTACTTAATTTACCATGACAAAAATGCCAACAGATCTTCTGCTACTCCTCTTTTGGAAACCCTTCTAGAATATGTGGCACCTTTTCTTTTTAAAGCATTCTCATTAGTGGTGTATCTTCATCCATTTACAGTGCCTTTGGTTTTAAGTTTTGGAAACCACCAAGTAAACAAGTGATTGAACTGAATAATCAAAGATAGGTTTACTTTTATTTTTATTTTTGTTTTTTCATTTCATTTCATTATTTTAATAACCATAAGTTAATGAAACTAGTTTTTTCAGTGTTTTCCAAACTGGTTTAAAATCAATTCAAAAAGGCTTCAAAAATAATTTTAGAAATGGCAGCATGTCTGAGATACGTTTATGGACTGATCTTGTAAGGAAAACATTCATGTAAATGAACCAATTCTGATACACTCAAAGGCAATTTGTCACCTTATTTTTTTCTTTTTGTTTTTTATTGTTCAAGTACAGTACTTTATAGTTACAACTTATACAGGGTATTTCAATATAAAATATAACAACTAGTTATATATACACATATATATGAATAATTTCATAGAAGGAAATGTTTAACTATTCATGTATCAGTAACTATGTTCAAATTAAAGGCATATCCTAGTACCTTCTGTCTTCAATTGATCATGTAGGTTTGGGGCATTTATTTGTAATTGTTATTTCTAACAACTTGGAATCTCAGAATCATTTTCTGTTAGTAATATTTTAGATGTTAATAGAAATATTAGAACAATTTCCTACTTTAAATTAGTACCTTAATCATATAGCACAAATGACAACTTATCACAAAAGAAAATAAATCCAAAATATAAAGAAAATATATCCAAATATATGTTTTATTTTATAGTTTTTAGACATGTTCTTATAAAGGATTTTGTAATGTGAACATCTGAAGATCTGAACATCAGGTCTATCAGTTATCCTTTGTACACGATGTATCTTTTTTAAAACTAGAATGCTTGAAAATATAAAAGCAAGCATTTACATTTTTAAGTTTAAGCAAGGGGCAAGAAGAAAGACGTGGAAAAAGTATACAACAAAAGATATACTTAAATTATGGGGAAGGGGAAGGAGGGCAGTGAATTACAGGAACTTTCACTTTATCGCACATTATAGATCTTTTATAATGATCTTTTATAATAATAGATCTTTTATAAACACTTTTATATGTGTTTATATTTGGGGAAAAAATTAAAGGAAGAGAAAATTTCCAAATAAATAAATACATTCCCTTTTTAGACATCACTATGGTGAAATTCAAACAAAGAAGGTCCTCTGCTTTAGCCACACTTACCTTTTCTCTTTACTTAACAGGTCAAGCTCACCTGTTCCCATTTAGCCTTTGCACTGCCTCTTTCTGCTCCCAATTCTTCACCCTGATTCTTCCTTACTTCATTCTCCTCACACAGGTGTTCCTTGAGGAGACTTTCCCTGATCATTCTATCTAAAACTGTCCCACATTACTGTCAGCTCCACTAATGCACGTCCTGCTTTATTTTTCTTTCTAGCACTTAGGGTTAATTGACTTTCTATCATGACTTATTTATGTACATATGTATTGTTTGGCTTCCATAAAGGAATACAAGCTTTATGAGAGCAGGCACTGTCTCATTCACTGTTATATCACCCACTCCTAACTACTGACATGTAGGCATTCAAAAGATACTCACCAAAGGAATGAGTGATTTTATCTCTAAGGAGTTAATAGATATTTGTTTCCATGGAAACAGTATTTCAGATTCTGTAAATAGTTTGTATTTCTTGAAGCCATGTTATTGAATTCAACACTGAACTTTCACTAAAAATCTTTAAATTACAAAATAACTAAGATATTTCAGGCAAACATCCTGCTAGTAGTTTAAAATTATAATTATTGTCCCAATAACTATTACTCTTACCAAATCATCATTTAAAGGTGGTTAAAAATTTGCATGATTAATAAAAACAAAAATGAGGATATCTTTGAAGATCTGACATTGCTTTAAATCACAAAATCACCATATGAAGATAAAGGTACTATATTAAAAGTATTACTAATATTAAAAGCCTTCCAAAAAAACATTACCTCAAGTTTAAGCATCTCCATGAGAAAGCAGAAAAAAAATAATAAAATGGTGGATGAAAGGTGGGAAACAAGACCAAAAGTACAGACTGAACACACAATGAAAATGTCAAAGACATGCTGCTGAATCTGATCTCTTGGACTAGCATACTTTTAAAAGACATTTAAATACTCTCTTTTAAAATTATGCTGAAGATAGTGATATCTATTCTATATCTTTATCAACATTTTAGCTCTTAAAAGTAAAATTCAAATGAGTTTATTTGGAATGCAAATAAAATTCTTAAAAAATAATTTCTATTAAAGATCACACTAAATATAAGTGGATTACAACTTTGATATTTTGAATAATGTAGATCTTTAGAAATAACATTCAAGCTTTAAATCCTTAATTTCTGATCTATAAAATAATCAATAGTATATAAAAAGTACCTGTAAATTATATAGAATGATACACACACACACATTCTGTCTAAAATATCTAGAAACCATCCCAAAAACCTGTCAATGAATTCATAAGGTTTACATTTAATGGAAGTAATGAAATGTAAGGACATATTTAACAGTGCACACCAACTTATATGTCTTTAGCCTCATCTAGGAATAACAAATAAACCATTGCATTTTTTAGCTTCTTTATTTCCTTTTGTTTTGTTTCTTGTGCCAATATTTAAGTTGAGGAAAGTAGTTAATGTATAAAATAATTTTTTTATTAAGTTCTTCTTTAAGTGCTATAATTGACCAACACACTTAACTAAGAATAGAATTGAATTTTAGTAGTTAATAAAGTAATGCCACCTATTTAGAGAGTAAGCAAAACCTAAAAACAAATATAGTTATAAACAAAATGAGATGCAATAATGAGATGATAAATGAGATGCAATATTTAGTAATTTTTTCATATGAAAATAATGAGACACAACTCAAAAGTAATTTTAAGTTATACTCAATATAAATATTATAACATACAATATGGCAAAATATAAAAAGTAGTAACAACAAGTATTACATCAATATCAAAAGCACAAATTTACTTTTAAGGCAAATCATCAGACAACCTGAAATAGAAGATAACATGGTACCAAAAAAACACAGGCTGTGGATTCTAATGCTAGCTTCCTATTATTAGGGGCATGGCCTTGAACAAGTCCTGTACCCTCACTAAGCTCAGATTCCTAATATATAAAACAAACTTAAAATAGTACTTAGCTCACAGGGTTAAAAGAAACCACACGGTTAAATGGGACCACATATCTAAAGTGCCTAGCATAGTATCCAAAACTAATGGTGAAAACATTAAGATTTGTTTCTAATAATAATATTGCTCTCTTATGGCACCATTTTCTGAAGTCGTTAAAAATATTTCTAAAACAATATGAGGTCTCAATAACTATATAACTGTTAATTATCTAAGAAGGGACTAATTATCCATGTTTTATTAATAATTAATGAAATATTAATTCACCATTAATCAAGAATAAATCCCTTTAAATTAAAATTTACTTCAAAACATAAGTGTTTTATATAAAAACTTGACAGAAGTTAAGATGTAAAAAATGGATCTCTAAGCCACTTTCTTCTTTCCCAGAAACATCCTTTCTAGAGAAAACACAAATCAAAACAAAAACAAACAGAAAAAAAATTGTTGTTCCCCCGTTGAAAGGAGGACAATGTGAGAAGACACTAACTAGCGCCTTTTCTCACAAATCTTCTATAACTTTAGCTATAACTTTGTCATCTTAAATAAGCTCTTCTCATTACATACAAAGACATTTTAATCTATATAAATAAAAATATAAATTTATAAAAAGCTTCCATATTAAACTTAGTATAATTCTTAAGTAAAATATTACTCAAAATATTTTCCCACATATATTTTCCCCAAAGTGCAAGTAAGTGTGTGTATATATGTACACACACACACATTTCTTCTCCTTGTTCAAATTCTACTTGTGTAACAACTATAATGCCATAATTCTCAACTAGAAAAGGTAGGAGAGGATTACACTTCAAAATAGACATATTCTAAAGCTGGCATTGCCCTGATTCAATTTTAGTCACCCTATTGCATTTGTTTTAAAACTTAAAATAACATTAAAAGAATTTTTAATCAAAAGAGTATTTTTTTAATTTGAGAAATACTAGTAGGCAGGCAAATTTAATCAAAAATAATTCTTATTGAAGCACAGAAGTAAATGACTGGATTTACCCAGGTTGAAGTATTTCTAATTTAGCATTTCTAAATAGGATTTTCCTCATGGGACATTACAAGGAACCATTTTAGGTGGTATGGGGAATGTAGCCCAACCCCTGATTTGGAAAACCAATGGGGAACGAGTAGGCACACAGAACCCATGCCCACGGATTGGTTTTCCGGTGTGCAATCAGGCCTGCATTGTACCTAGGCTGCTATGGGGCTTGCTTTTGCTAAAGCTCCCTCACACTGGATTGAGGCAGCAAAGGTTTACTGCATATCTCTAAAGTAACTTCCTAAAATCTGTGCTAAACCTCCCAAGGATGGAGTGTAACCAGTTCAACCACTTTTCCCCTCAATCTGCAACATCCTTTTCTTTGAAGTAGTTAGCAGCATTCTTTCCTTTGTTATCTGTAAAAGGTAACCACCTAAAGCGAACCTGTGCATAGTAAATGAGGACCATCCTCGATGTAAGATGTAACATGCCTAGAAAGGCAATGAAAGCCTGTCCAGACGGGGGTCGGGGCCCTCTCTCTCACTTAGAGAGTGGCCATGCCATCTCATTTTCTCCACAGGACTTCTGTAGTCCATGTGAATTTGTTCGTTGCAGCCACAACACAGGGACCCTGCAGGCCAGGGTCCACATCAAGACGTGTTTGGTTCAGCCTCTATAGATTACACACTAGGAGCTTTTGAGCATCTTTGATAAGTTCATGCACTCCCTGAATTGATGGAAAAAGTGTGGGATTGTGTGTTTGTTATTGGGCTACAAAGGTCACTTTTGGGAAATCTGTACCTGAAATTCATAAACATTAAAATCTGAAGCATTAGCATCATAAAGCCTTATCTGTCTATGCATGTTCTATGCATAAACTTTCACTATTCCCCCACTGATAAGATATATGAAGAAGTAAAAGAGGATATGAGTTGATATTTATACTCCATAGCTCACTAATATATTACCAAATATGAATAGAGTATCTTTTAGATCACTACTTTAAAAACTCTAAGACAGAGATACAAATTAAAAGGTCACCATAATTTACTTTTTCCTTAACTTTTTGTTTTTTAACATTTTTTATTGTTTATGCCATACAGTTGTTCCCACTTTTTCTCCCTTTTCCCAGCTTAAAAACTACAAATAATATACTCATAACAATACCTCCTATAAAACAGTAAAAATGATAAAAGCCAGTATTTTTATGCAAATATGTTTATTACATATTCTAGAGCTTATATACTGACATAATTACATAAGGGATTTAAAGGCCAAAGTAATGCCACGTGAGAAATTACAAAAGGAACTAAGAATGTTTCTCCTGAAAGAGAACAATATCAGAGGAAACATGAACAGTCTTGCCCTGACCAGCATGACTCAGTTGGTGGAGCATCATCCTGCAAAAGGTCACAGGTTCAATTCAGGATTCATGGTCAGAGCTCATGCCTGGATTGTGGGTCTGGTCCCAGCTGGGGGCATGTGAGAGGCAACCAATGCATGTTTCTCTCACACATCAATGTTTCTCTCCCTCTCTCCCCCCCTTCCCCTCTAAATGAATGAATGAATAAATAAATAAATAAAATATTTAAATAAATGAACAGCCTTCAAATCCCTCCTGAGGAAAAAAGAAAGGATTTAATCTGTGTAATTCCTCATGAAACCTGGAACCTGTGCATGTAAGTTACAGGGAACTCACTGGAATGGCTGACTTTTGAAGAAATATGAACTCCTACATCATCTAGCAAGAATAGTGGATCCGTTATCAGAGATGCTTCCTTTAGGCCTGCCTAACTGAAATAAGCTCAATTACCACTTACTGACTAGCCAGGAGCACATTTAATTTTAAATATTATCTCTACATAATATATATCATTCATAAAATAGCACAATACTCTTTTAAGCAAACATTCTTCTCAAAGTGTCTAGCTACATAAAGCAGAAACAAAAATATTACTCTCAGACCATACTGACTATATACAAATATTAATCAGAGTAAATGAAAGAAAGGCAAATAGTATTTTGATAGGTCACTCAGAAAAATCTCAAATCTTGATTATCTCGACAGTATAAACAAGTTAATGTCAATCACATTTAAGTACACTGAACTTCATTACCTCTGAGTTAGCATAATCTGCTTGTAACTTTTTGCACTCATCTTTGAGTTTTTCAGATTCTCTCTCACGTTCCAAGGTCATGTTATCCATTAGTGTTTGAACTTGAACTAGTTCTTTCTTTAACACAGCAACATCTTCTATACCAGGTCTCTGAAGCTGTGAAGCAAAAACACATATTAATTAAAAATTATAGTGAAAAACTAAAATAATGAACATTTTAAATGGTTCCACCACAAAGAAATGAAAACAATCTTTAATATCAATTACTAAACTCTGAACATCACACATTGATTTCTTCCCATAATAACCATATCATCTTCCCATTCTATCTTATATTTAATAGTATTACCACTCCAGGTGCAACATAGCAAATTCCCAATTATCCTTAGGGTTTTCTTTGCTTTCCTTTCTTTCACAAACTACACCCATTGGTCATAACAATCACTTGATAAATGCTTACATTCCTTCATTTTCCATCCTAAGAAAGTGGTAATAAAAATGAAGAAGGAACAGATGTAAGCATAATTATGGTTTGTTGTAGGTTGAATACAGTTGATTCATTCATTTATATACTTATTGAGTGCTAAATAAAGAAGAGAAAAGAGTCAAGAACAGATCCAAGACTGTTAAACCTGGGAAGTATTGAAGATGTACAGTACCAATGACAGAAATACAGTTATGGAGGAAATACAATGACTTGATGTTATACTTAACTGAATTTGAAATAAAAGCTAGAAATGCAACTAGAAGTATCCTAAAGTACGTGGGTTTATAAAACTAAAGTGCCAGGGAAGGCCAGGATCAGAGATACAGACACTACTAAAACTACTAACCTACTAAAAAGACAGATTACATTGAGATAGAAACAACAAAAATGTTAAGGTAATAAATTATGTATCACAAAATTCCATTTTTATTTAAAAAAATTACATATAGTATATACAAAGGTGGAAGAAGAACTACAGGGAATTTTATTTCCTCCATTTTATTCAAGCTATATTTTTAAAAATTTTTCATCACAGCAGGTATTTCATTTTTAATTTAGAAGATTATACAATACATTCTAATAAATGGTTTGCAAATTACCAGTTCAGTCTTCAAATCCTGAATTATAGTTGCCTCTTTGTTTAATTCTTCTGTCAAATGTGACACTTTTTGTTCAGCGGCTTCTCGAAGACTCCTTTCTTCATCATATTTTGACTTTATATCTAAACAAAGATTATGTTTCATGAGACTAACACTAGAAGACAATTTTCCAAATTCCTGTACATTGCAGTGCATATCTATATATCACTTAATTCAAATTCACATTCCTTAGATAACCTAATAAAAGTATACTTATGATTACATTAAATGAGCTTAAAAAATCTAATATTTGTATATATAGTATCCTACTAAATAGAGTTTTAGTGTATATTTAATCATATATAATATTTTACCTAAAAGTACAAAGTTAATAAATAATTCATGTAAATGATAATATAAATCAAAAGTTAAATCTATATAAACTATGTTATTCAACATTTTCAAAATATTCTTTGTTAACCTTTAAGATATCCCCCCCCCCAATTCAAGAAGAATTCAACAGAGAAAATCAGTCCTTTGAAGGGAGCAAGTGGGAGGACAAACAAAATAATTTAGATAGCAATTACATTATTAAATTGCAGTAATAACCACCATAGTCTACAACATATACTTCATCACTAAATACAATGTTTATTTCTAGGATATATAATGGCAAAAAATAAATAAAACTAATATATTAACTAAAAAAATTTTATTCAATTTACCTGCAATTTCAGTGGCCAGTTGTGCTGCTTTCTGCTCAAATAAGTCTTTCATTTGCTTAATATTAAAATTCTCTGTTTGGGCTTCTTCTAACTGTCGTTCCAAAGAGTGAAGTTCTACAGAAAAGCATAGCATTTATTCAAATACAATGTTATTTACATTGGCTAACTTATATCATAATCATTGCACTAGTTAAAAACAATTAGCATGTCTATTAACCCATTATGAGTATTTTCATATTTTAAGAATTAAGCATATAGTTTACTTAAGGCACAAGTTATAATTTACAAACATGTAAAATAAATGAAAGGACTATTTAACATCATACCCACATAATCTATAAATATTTCTTTAAAAATTATTTTGATTTCACATTTCATAGTTATTTCCCTATATCTTTCAACTGACTAGAAAGGAACACACATATTCTGTTTCTCTGAAAAAAATTGTAATAATGTGAAAAAAATGAGAAATAGTTTAAAAATAATCAGTCTTAATAACCAATTAAAATAATTAAATTAATCAAATAAAATAATAAGCAATTAAAATACTTAATAATCAATTAAACTTATACAACTTAATAATCAATTAAAATAATCAAGTAAAATAATCAATTAAAATAGGCAATCAAGTCCTGATACTTCATTCTCATAAAGAAAAGGGATTTCAGAGAGAAATTAAATACAGACAAAATTAATCTCAAAAATAATTTTGATTCATTAAGCATTCCTCCAATTAAAGTCAGTTACAAAGATTCTAGTTTCATCATTTTAAGAGAAAAAGAATACATCACTCTTTGATAATAGATTTAACTCTTCATTGAACAACCATATCAACATAATCCAGAAGTTTATAACTTCATAGTATAATAAACAAAACACGAAGATTTCAGTACACTGATTAAAAATAGAGTTCACAGGTAACAAGCACTGCAAACTTAGACTATTACTGTTATCTTCACTATTTTAGAGCCATAAATTATAACCACAAAACAAAAATCATATAGCAGGCATAAGGGAAAAAGAAAACAGTAAGAAAGAAGAATGAGAAAGATGTAAAAGAGAAATGAAATAGCTACTTTAAGTAAAGTTACCTGCTGATGAATCAGCCACCAATCCATCGGGTTTAGACTCCTCAGAGAGAACATAAGACATACACAAATACAATGTTAAAAAAAAATCTCTGAAAGATACAATCTGTCAGGTAAGTACGAAGATTTTGATAAAAGTTAAATTTTGGCCTACTCACATTCTTCCATATCTCTAAGATAACACTAGGCACACTGGCATAATAATTTAAATGCAGCTTACTGGTTCTAAGAATGTTTTTATGTTAACATATAAGAAATTACTATGTTTCTTGCAATAGATGGCATCTTAAATTCCATAAACTCAGTAATAAATAAATATAAATTATTACAACTAAATAGATTCTAAAGCAAATAAGTTCATAAGCAAGATTCAGTCCTATAATATTTGAAAATTAGCATAAGATAAATATGCCATGGAACTATCACTATTAAAAAAAACAGCTTTAAAAGCATAAACTTTTAATTCAGGATTATATATCATCTTTAAAAAAAGAAAAAATAAAGAATATATTCCATAAGGTTTAATTTATCACATGCATTAGAACAAAATAATATACTGCTTCATTATTTTCATATACTAAAAAGTTATTCACATATGATTAGTGTTTGATAAAGTATCTCATAATACATCTGGATTTTTCCTATTCATTGGATTTGGACATTATGATTGCTAAGAATCATCAATATTTCAAACACATTTTTCCCCAAAGGTAAATCTCCCAACAAGTCAATTTATACTTTGCGCTATGGAAAATTTATTTAATTTATTAAATATGAAATAGTCATCTCAAATGTAGTTAGGAACTTCCTGCCTGTTTTCAAGTACAGACGATACTACAGATTATCTATTAATGGTATCACGTTAATGGCATCCATGTAAAAAATGAGTAATTTGTTTTTGTCTTTTCTAGTCCAAATGACAATTTTTGGTGAAAAGACTAAATGGCAAAAGGACTGACTGAGAGTCACAATATGCTCAGATAATCTGCAAAGAGATCACTAATTACTTTATGAAAATATTAAAACTATTGTTGAAGGGTATTCATTTCACTCTTACAAATGAAAACTATATATAGATGTGGTAAAATTCATTATTCTACAATTCTTTATGCAATTTACATAATTTTAGTACAGAAGTCAATATAATTTTAGTATAAAAATCATAATTGGTTAAGATATTTACTTAGAAAATACACTAAACTATAAAGAATCAGGATATTAAAAGAACCTTACTCGGAGATAATCAGTTTTTGACAGCATAGAGACTTTCTTGGTTTTTCTAGTAATACTTTTATGTGGTTAAAGTCATATAATATATACACGTTGGTGTGTATGCACACACATATATAAATATTTTATTCTGTTTTTGAAACCTGACATTGTTAATACAAGTTTTCCCACATTTTCAAACACCTTTCACTATAACAGTTAATAATAGTTCTTTCCCTTAACACACATTTTAGTCATTTCCAACTTGTCACAACCACAAATGCTTCAAAGAGTTTCACTATTGTTTAAACCTATATTTTTTTTACCATTTAGGTACATTGTTAGAATTAAATAATGTAGCCTGGTATAAAAAAAAACAATCCACAAATAACTGATTTTTAATAGAGCACCTTTAAGAAGTTACATCTCTGATTCCCATACATGTGTTGGCTAAATACAGGAAACAAATTAGGAATTTGTTTCTATCAGGCCACCTACTTACAAAAAAAGCGATATGCTTAATTTTCAACAATGACAACAATCAACTAATAAATACACTTCAAGCATTTAAAAACAATTACTTGCTGCTGCAGCCCTTGAAATTTTTCTAATTCTTTTTTTAATTCTTCTGAATACCATTTTTCTTCCTAAAGGGAAAAAAAGATTTTTAATTAGCAAATTTTAAAAGATTACATGAAACACTGAAAATAATAAATATAATCCTTTTTAACCTTACCTTAAGTGAAGCCTGTAGGTCTTGGACCTCTTGTCTAAGTAGTGTTACATCATCTCTAAACATATTTGGGGTGGGAGTGAGGGGAAGGAGAATTAATAGTTAATGTTATTTAATTAACAACCTGCTCTCTTAACAAATCACAGCTAGTGACTATATATTGATATTCTAGTTTTCTCAATTTAAAAAAAAAAACTCTTATAGATTTCATATGTCATGGATTATTTTACCAACAATAAGCATCAATGGTTTCCTACTGCAGTTAGCATAAAATCTAAACTCATTAACAAGGAATATAAAATCTGCACCATCTATTCCCTGCCTTATTGCTCTCCCCGTCATTCACTTAGCTCTGTTCTTTAAGTCTAACATGCTGTTTCCTGTGGAAACCTCATATTGTTTCCCTCACCTAAGAGTCAGCATGAAAAAGAATGGTGAGACATGGTCCACTCTAGGCCCTAATGAAAGAAAGATTCCATGACAAAATACTTTTGGGATTATCCTTCTAGATATTTGGACATATCTCCCCTTTTGGATTATAAATCAATCAATCAATCAATCAATCTCTCTCTCTCTCTCTCTCTCTCTCTCTCTCTCACACACACACACACACACACACACACGACTCTCCTTGTTCCTTGCCACTACTAATGGCTGCCATGGTGGAAGACACAAGAACTGAAATGAGTTCATTACAAATCCTCAAATGAACTGATTCTAGGATGAAGGGAATAGGAGAACAAGGTCATTTCTGATGAGGAGAAGACCAAGTCCACATCAGCACAAGCAGTTATCAGCAAGGTAAGACAATGAAACATACTGATGGGAGAATTCTTCTCTAGAATGAGGGCAGAGATAGAGAATAAAAAGACAGAGTCAGCTTGATATGTGAAATAGGGTTAATAAAGACAGAAAATTGCCAACTAAGAGAAATGTAAAAGATGGAGAAACAAGTCCTCTAACTTTTATAGCCATTCATAAGTAAGGAATTCATTCATTATTCAACAGACATTTGTTGTCTATTCCAGACTCTGAAGTTGTTCAAACTAATGGGAGAAGTGAACATGTAAATAAGTAAGAGTAATAGACTATCATCAGTTCTATGATACCAATAAAAACAGATACAAAGATAGTGGCAACTTCTACCTACCAGGGCTTCATGATAGAGATAAACTCTGAGAGAAAGTCTATAATTTTCTGAATACAAAAGTAAAGTTCAATAACAGGGTCCTGCTTTTGTTGACTCTTAAAATTTGTTTTCTTGTAAAATTTTCATTAGCCTTCCTTTCCGGCGCGTGTGTGTGTGTGTGGCCCCACACCTCCCTCTCTCCCATATGGCTCTACCAACCAACCTGATGTGTAGAAATCACATGCCAGTATGGGACACTTAGTCTTCATATGTGCATGGAAAAGTGTGGGTGCATTTTAAGTTTTCTCTACTATTAAGTGTAAACTCTTGCTTACACTATTAAGTGTCCAACTCTATGTATAAACTAAAATGATGAAGAAAGAAAATAATAACAAAATACTTAAATGGTTCACATAAAATGTAATGAAATTCCAAGGAAGATAATTCCAATTCACCGTCTAACTTGGTAGCCTCAGTTGCTCCAATTAATCTTTTCTAAAGTGCCACTTCAACAAATTTGTGAAAGTAATTTGCCTACAACGGAAAATCTTCTAATTTATAAAATCTTCTAACATAAAACATCTTAGGATATTTACAAAAGAAAACTGGCAACATCTATTAAATTTTAAAGAAAAATTTTGTCTAAAAATTCCACTTCTAGAAATTTACCTTACAGATATACTCATTCACGTACAAATGATACATCCACAAGAGTATATATCATATCATTTGTAATTGCAAAACACTGGAAATACCTTAAATGCTCATCAATAGACGAATGATAAAATTCTGTGCTGTCATTTAAAAAAGTGAAACAGCTTTATCTGTATTTGTGTGAAACAATTCATAAGATACTCAGAGAAATAAAAGGTGCTGAACGTAGTAGAACTGCTCTTTTATGTAATTACAGAAATTTAAATATTTTTATATGTACACAGATGTAAGCATATGGGTATATAGGTATAGACTATCTCTGAAAGTATATGCAAGAAACTGATAAAACAGTAAGAAGCTGGAGAAAGGAGTGGCAAGGATACATTTTTACCATATAACTTCTTGAATCATTCGAATTTTGCATTCTGTATATACTATCCATACATATATTTTAAACATCTGATCTCCATAAAACTACTAATGCATCAGGTTTCAAATATGTAATGATGATAAAATTCACATGTAAAGTGATAAACAGAGAAGCTTTAAAGCAAAAAGTTTTCATGACCCACCCAAATCATGTGGGCTTTTGATCTAAAAACCATAAGGTACCTACAGTCACATGTTATCCATTGTGTTAGCGAGAGGCAGGATTAATTGTCAGAAACGAGTATAGAAAAATGAGAACAGATACAGTAAGAGATAAACTAGTGAAAATTACTACTTAGAGCAACAGCAATCAAATTTGCACCTTAAGATTATTACCTTGGAAGCAATATAGAGTTCATTGGAGAGGTACAAGACTGAAGGAAGAGAGCCAACTGTAAATACTGAAAAAGATATTTTTGAGTGAGAGAGGAAGCCTAAAATAAGCTGCAGCACTAAATATGGAAAAGGTTATGAGAGCTGTTCAGGAGATAGAATTTTTTAATTATAGGTGACATACAATATTATATTAGTTTCAGGTTTACTATATAGTGATAAGACATTTATATAATTTACAAAGTGATCACCCCAATAAGACTAGGACCCCTAAGGGAGACAGAATTTAACTAGACTTCATAACAGGTCAGATAGGGAAGCAGAGGCAGGTATATAAAAATAAGCAAATTCAATTCTCTGGCTTTAGTAATTGGGTGGAAAGATAATGCTGCCATTCACCAGAAGAGGTAGATAATGAGTAGGTTTAAAGCAAACATAATAAACCCTGTTTACGAAATGTCAAGAGTGAGATGTTTCTTTGGAACATCTATGTGAAGATACCTAGTAGGCATCCCAGGAAATAATTCTAGGTTGGAGTTGTAGTTTAGGAGGAAGTCATGGATGGGGAAATAGAGCAAGATGAGCACACAAAACAGATCAAGAAAGAATAATCACAACTGTGTTATCTCAGACAAGTAGAAAGAAGAGCGTAAGCAAAGCCCAATTTTGCAGAGATTGTGGTAGATAACCTATGAAGATGGCTGCCATCAAGTTCTTCCCTTCATATTTGCACAAGCCACTTCTCTACTGACAGAGTTTGCTTCTTGGCCTCTTGAAACTGAGCTGGCCCTCAGATTCCAGAGTACCCCTGTGGCTATTCTGACCAACAGAAGTGGCAGAAGTGAGGCTCTGACACTTGTGAAGCCAGGCCTCAAGAGAGCAGTTTCTGCTTCTTTCATCTTGAAATTCTCCTTCTCAGAACACAACCTGCTGGTCTGTTAAGTCCAAGCAGCCACATGAAGAAGCCTGTAAGTAGGAGAACTAAGGCCCCTGACACATAGCCCCAGCTGAGCTTCCAGCCAGCATCCAACATCAATTCCCAGCAATGAATTTAAGGCCATTTTGGATCTTTTGGCCTTCCCAGCACCCCAGTCTACACCATTTACAGCAAAAGAACCATCCAGTCAACCCAAAGAATCATAAATAATAAACTGTTATAGTTTTAAACCACCAAATCTTGGGTGAATTGTTTCAAGGTAATAGAGAACCAAAACAGAAGTCAAGTACAATACCAAAAGGGTTCACAACGGGCCTCCCCAAGATGTGCTACTTTGGCATGGGGATTATTTTGAGCTAAAAGCAATGGAGATCCTACAGGCTCAAGAGAAACTGTACTGTTCCCTCAAAGAATTTAAACTGAGGACTTGCCCACAAAAGTTATCACCAGAAATAACTTTTTAGGACCTAGGGCAGGGAAAACTTCTAATTACTCAATATCTGCTCTTTTTTATCTTAGGAATGACCTTCCTCCCCTCTGAAACCTTAAGGCACCTCATCTCATTTCTTAGCTCAGAATGTCATACATACTCATTTTTACCTTTCCATCTTTGAAACTCTCATGCATGTGGCGTGTCTAACTCTTTCACATGTATTAGGTTCCCATAAGTACATATGTAATTAAATTTGGTTATTTTCTCTTGTTAATCTCTCTCAAGTAGATTTAATTATTAGGCCAGCCAAAATAACCTAGGAAGGTAAAGGAAAATTTCTCTCATATACAATATGAACTGAAAATAATCCAGGCTACTCTTAGCCTTTGAAGGAGGAGTTTCAGGAGAATGGTAGGACAGAATCCAGGCCGTGACTTGCTAAACATTCAATGACAGTTAAGGAGCAAAAATAGCCCTGACTGGTATAGCTCACTGGGTTGGACATCATCCTGCAAACCTAAAGATCACCAGTTCAATTCATACTCAGGGTACATGACTGGTTTGCAAGCCAGGTATCTGAGTGGGCACATGCAACAGGCAAGCAATCACACATTGATGTTTCCCTCCCTTTTTTTAAAAAATATATTTTATTGATTATGTTATTACAGTTGTCCCATTTCCCCCTTCATTCCCCTCCATCCTGCATACCCTCTCCCACCCACATTCCCCCCCTTTAGTTCATGTCCATGTGTCAAGTTCTGTAGCTTCTACATTTCCCACACTATTCTTGCCCTCCCCCTGCCTATTTTCTACATACTATCTATGCTACTTAATTCTCTGTAGCTTTCCCCCCTTTCCTCCTTCCACTCCCCTGTTGCTAACACTCCACTTGCTCTCCATTTCTGTTTCTGTTCCTGTTCTAGAAGTTTGCTTAGTTTGTTTTTATTTTAGGCGTGGTTGTTAATATCTGTGAGTTTGCTGTCTTTTTACTATTAAAATTTTTATCCTCTTTTTCTTAGATAAGTCCCTTTAACATCTCATAGAATAAGGGCTTGGTGATGATGAACTCCTTTAACTTGACCTTATCTGAGAAGCACTTTATCTTCCCTTCCATTCTAAATGACAGCTTCACTGGATACAGCAATCTTGGATGTAGGCCCTTGCCTTTCATGACTTGGAATACTTCTTTCTAGCTCCTTCTTGCCTGTAAGGTCTCTTTTGAGAAATCAGCTGACAGTCTGATGGGATCTCCTTTGTAGGTGACTGTGCCCTTATCCCTTGCTGCTTCTAGAATTCTCTCCTTCATTTTAATCTTGGCTAATGTAATTATAATGTACCTTGGTGTGTTCCAACTTCTTTGGGACTGTCTGAGCTTCCTGGACTTCCTGGAAGTCTATTTCCTTAGCCAGATTGGGGAAGTACTCCTTTATTATTTGTTCAAATAAGTTTTCCACTTGTTGATCTTCCTCTTCCCCTTCTGGTACCCCTATAATTCGGATGTTGGGACATTTAAAGATTTCCTGGAGGTTCCTAAGCCTCTCCTCATTTTTTTGAATTCTTGTTTCTTCCTTCTTTTCTGTTTGGTTGTTTCTTTCTTCCTTCTGGTCCAGTCCATTGATTTGAGTCCCAGTTTTCCTCCCATCACTATTTGTTCCCTGTGCATTTTCCTTCATTTCATTTAGCGTAGCCTTCATTTGTTCATCTAATTGGCAACTAAAATCAGCCAATTCTGTGAGCATCCTGATCACCAGTGCCTTGAACTGTGCATCTGATAGGCTGGCTATCTCTTGGTTGCTTAAAAGTATTGGCTCTGGTGGCTTCATTTGTTCTTTCATTTGAGCCTTTTTTCTTTTTTTGGTCTGGCCGCGCCTGTTACATATGATGGGCGGAGGCTTAGGTGTTCACCAGTGCAGGGGCAACCCAGTTGCAAAGTTGTGATGCTATATGTGGGGGCGGGGTCAGAGAGGGAACAATGGCACTTGCTCTGCTCTCTCTTGGATTTCAATCCCCTCTGTGAGGCTGGGAGTCTCTCCCAGCACCTCAACCACCACAAATGTTTTCAATCAGTGCTTTTAGGCTTTATTTCCCATGCTGGGGCCCTAGGTTGCGCAGTCTGTCTTGCTGCCCATTTTCACCTGGTTTTTCTGCGTGCCAATGTGTGACTGAGGTCAGCCACCTTATGCGCCTCGCTGGGTCTGCTTGCTGCCTCCCCACACCTGGTAACCACTGCCTGTGCGCCTGGGGTGTGTCAACCACCGCCTGTGCATCCAGGACCACTAGCCACTGCTTTTTCCTGCTGCAATCCCTCTCCACCGGCCACCAACTCTGCCCCTCTTACCGGTCTAGGTGAATCGTTGTCAGACTTCCATACAATTCAATTTTTCTATCTGTTCTGGATGGTTTTTTTGGTGCTAAATTTTTGTTGTCCTTAATTTTGGTTGTGAGAGGAGGCACAGTGTGTCCACCTATGCCTCCATCTTGGCCAGAAGTCCTTCTGTCTCCCTTTCTCTATCCCTCCCTTCCCCTCTCTCTATATGTAAATAAATAAAATCTTTTTTTAGAAAAAGCAAAAATAATTATAGACTGTGGATAATTTTTTGTTTAAATTTCATATATTGGCACTAATTCATAGCTGAAAAAGCAACTGTTAAATTGATATTATACATAAAAGCATTTATAATGTGCTTTAAGCACATATTTTATATCAATTTCCTAACAAATGACAAAAGTTGTACTCAAAATTATTAACTCACACATAAAAATACTGAAGAGCATTAACAATCAGGTAAAAGGGAAGATTCTTACTCCTGAAAAGCACTGGTTTTCCCAGATACTTGAATAAGTTAAAACAGTCATAGTTTATAGTTCTATATTATCTAACAACCAGAGTTATTGTGATCATAATGTTTTTTCTTTATGTGATGTTCTTCGTGTTATAGCAGATTAAGCAAGAGGCATCCTTTTTTGTTTTTCAGAGAAGCATGAAAAAAAATTTTTACAAGTAGAATGAAATCAAGCTTGCTTCCCTAGTGGTGGTATAAGACAAGAGTTCTCACCAAGAGCAAAAGGAAAGCAAAGTTATATTGCTGAATGTTATCCTAAGTAATTATATTTTAGTTTAATTTAATTTTTAAAATGGTTAGTCAAGAAGCAGAATGTACATGTGTGTTTACTATTAAATTGGTAATTATAAAAGAAATTTTTTAAAATAATTCTGAAATTTTAATTCTTTGTTATATTCATTATTTTAACAACTTGCCATAAAATCTTCTAAACAAAGCATAGCAATCTTTATTAAACAGAATATGATAAATATAACATAACCATCTTTGATAACTTACAATCTTCATTAAAAACATAACTTCTGAACCATGTTGTAGATGCTAATATAGATCATTGCTGCGCAAGGACAAAAGAGGTTATAATAGTAAAGGAGAAAAGCCATGCTAACTGAGGATACACTTAAATTAAATCATATCAAAATACTGCTATTTTCACAAACTAACTATTCATCATTAAGCAATGACATTACATACATTCATAACATTACATTTCAAAACTATTATACCATACCTACCGCTTCAGAGCAAGGTTAGCCTCCCCTCCATGACCTGAATCATTACCAGCATCATGAACTGCCTCATAGTGTTTGAAAAGTTCATCAGCAGATCCAAGAGATTTCATACACTGGGGACATATGAAACCCTATAGAAAAAGGCAGAAAAAATATTTCTAAATATTGTTTAATATTGCAAAATAATTATTTCTATATTATGAAATATAGTCAAGTGTCTTATTCACACAATTGTGCCAATAAGTATGTTATAATTTGGTATTAATCCCAAATTCTGGTTTTGTACACAGGTGTATCACTGTCTATTCTGGTTAGAGTTTATAAAATATAAAGAAATCCCTTACAACCATTTTTTAAATTGAATAAATTAATGGCTAGAGTATACAATTCTAATCTAAGAAATCAGTTCTAATTTGGAAGACTAGTAGAGAACATATGCCATTATATCCTCCCTCTGTCTAGATATCCCCATCAGTAAAATAATCTCTGCTCTAATCTACTTCATAGGAATGAAAACAATAAAATTAAGAACAGGAAGCATTCTGATCGCTGAATGAGGAAAAGGGTAATATAATATATAACTCATAACTACCAGAGTATCTACAATGGTTGAGAAGTAAATCTTCTCACTACCCTAAGATAAATACTGCAAAAGCCTAAAATTAATATACAGACCCATAAAATAGAAAAAAACTTATAAATAATCCCAGAATTATTAAATGGCTATGGCATACCCAATCCTGCATGACTACACTCCCAATGATCTCTTGACACCTCTCTCTATATATAACATGCTTCAACAATGCTAAAATACTGAAGTACCTTTTTATATATACTTGTTTATTTACTTATTACAATTATTATTTTACTATTCATCCCCCTTCCACAGTTAAGAAAACAGGGGCACAGAGGTTAACACCTTGCCCAAGAGCCCAGAGTGATGAGAGGCAGAGTGGGATTCAGGCCTAGGCTACCCTATTGCAGAGTTGCACCCTTACCAATTGGGTACTCTGCCTCTCCTGCCATCATTTCTACTAGGGTGGGCAGGGCAGAGGAGAAAGAAGCATTTAGTGGCTACCTGCCCTGGGCCAGGCACTTGACAAACACCTGTATGCTTCAATCTCATTAGAACCTAGTGAAGGATGAGTCATGATACAGTCCATGTGGGGAAGCAAGACCAGAGAAGTCTAATCACCTGCCCAGGCCACAGAGCCTAGGAAGGGGTAAAGCTGAAGCACAAACTTCATCCTGAGCTCTGTTCAGAAGGTTCCCTCCCCATCGCAAAGGGCCCCTCCTCAATCTGCATGGAGATGGGGACCAAGAGGAAGGGAAAGAGGAGAAGAGGGGTGAGCAAACTAGGAAGAGGCTTCAGAGGGTATCGTCAGGCCTAGCAGCTGCCTCAAGCTTCCCAGGGGTCCATTGGAACCTCCAGATCTTTTCCCCACCCTTGCCTGGTATGAGTAGAGGACCAGAAGCAGTTCTGGTGTTCTCTAGGGTAGGGCAACAGCCTCAGGCTGCACTGCGAGGGGCCAGGGGTGAGGTCCTGTGGATCCCCCTTCCAGGACATCTGCTGTTAGCTGCCAAGGACAGGGGCAGGACAGGAGTGGGGGTACGGGTGGGTATTGCTAACCCCCTGCACTCTTCAGCAGCACCTCCTGATCCATGGACTTGGGCAAACAGAAATAAGCATGGATGGAAGCAACTCCTCCAGAGGACAAAGGCAACAACCCAGATTGCCAGGTGGCAGGTCTGTAGAGCACAGGGCAACCCTAGGCCCAGAAATCCAAGGATGGTAAGGAAGCTGCAAAGCACACCAGATGGGATGTAAACACTGCCCCCTAGGACTCAGTTGGTGATGGCACAGCCTCCACCCAGGGCTGTGGCTCAAGTCCCCTCTAACCCAGCTTCTGCTAGCCCCAAGAAAGGGAAAAGGTAGGTGGGACCAACTCTGTGGCTAAAGACAAATGTATGGAGGGGAAGGGAGCAGATGCATGGTGGGGAGGGCAGAGGGGCCCCACTGGAGCAGATGCCACTCAATTCAGCACAGCCAGGAGTGTGGCCAGGAGTGTTCCAGCAGCAGCCACCCCCAGCCATGGAGCCCATGGTGCCATCCTAACAAGCAGGGACTCCTCCTCCTCTGTCCTCAGCTGAGGGCTAGCATGCAGCCCAGGATTGCCCACCAGGAGGTCAGTGCTGGGACCCTCAGCCTGGTGCATGCTCAGGCCATTCACCAACACATACTCATTATCCTCTGGGGTATTGTCAGGTTCTGGGCCCAAGGAGTCACAGCTGATAAGCTAAGTCCACAGAGCAGCCAGAGAATAGCTGGCTGTCCTGGGAATACAGCCTGCCTGGTTTGCTCAGCTCTGCCCCTGAGCCCCAATTGTCAGAGCTTCTGGGCATAGGATGAGCTGCCTCCAGCAGTGGCACCTGTGGGTACTGGAGACACTTGTGTCTTTTCTGTGGGTCTGTTGCTGCTCCTGATGGTGGGTGCTATGTTGGCAGGCACCTTGTTGGGCACCAAGCTTGTGGGCAACCTGTGTTCAGCCACCAAGCCAACCTTGGTACCTTGGGTGGTGCTACACGAGCACATATTGTGTTGATAGGCAATTTGGATGGTGCTACACTGATGGGCACACTAGTAGGCATTATACCAGGAGGCTTTGACCTGTTGGGCATGTTGGAAGGCACTGGACTGTAAATGCTGAGTGGAGGGGCACCTTGGAGGGTACTATGCTGGTAGTCATAGAGTTGTGGGCACCCCTACCCCACTGGAGCAGATGGTAGCCTCAGCCTAGTTACCAGCACCCCCTGCAGAGGAGGAAGAGGTGCCAGTAGACAGAGCTGATACTGGGGGTCCAGGCAAGCAGCTTGCCCTGGGCGGGGGAACAGGACAGGGGCTGGAAGGAGACAGTCGAAGATACAGGGCCATGAGGTGATGTAAGGCTGGAGACCATGACTGCAGTTGGCAAAACTTCTGTGTGGGTATTGCCCAGGTCTGTGCTCTGCTCCTGAGGCCCACTGGAGGTCAGAGGGCTGAGGGCTGCCATGTCAGAGGAGGGCTCTAGGGGATCACTGGGCTTCCTCAGGACAGCCCAAACTGGGTGTCTGTGGGGCCCTGAACATACCATGGTACTTCACATTTCTCTGCCTTTGCATATACTGCTTTTTCCTCCAGCACTATCCTCCTTACTACATTCACTTAATACATAACCATAAAGCTTCTCATCTATGTTTCCCTAATGGCTAATGTAGAATATTGAACATACTATACACTTTCTACATTGTACATTTATTTTATGAAATGTGAATGAACCTAATAATGCAGAATTTGGTGAGAAAAAAAAAGATTTAACAGCTTACAGATTATCAAACCTTCTGAGGGAAAGATTGAACTAAGCAATAAGTACTCTGAACATTATTTACTATTTTTAGTAAAAGCTAAAAAGAAATAAATAAAAATTATGCTCCTTTGTTGGATATTATGCAAACAGTATATCCTCACTTATCATTCATGCACATCATGTGGCAAAACGAAGGCTCACTGAGTATTGGAGATACTGATGCACAGACAGACATACATCACCAGACAACACTATAACATACGTATGTGAGGAAAACTATGGAAACACAGGGGAGGACATATCCACCTCTGCCTGTGGAAGCAGTTAATGCTTAAAAAAAAGAGATATACATACATACATGCATGCATACATATATACACATACATATATTAATGAGACACTGGAATTAGTTACTATAGAATGAGTAACATTTACTTGTGAGAAGTAAAAGAAAGACAGTCTAAGCAAATGGAGGAGCATCAGCAAAGATGCAGGAAGAGGTATAACAGACAGTCATGTTGTGTTTGGGAAACAGAGGTGTGTTATGATCAGAGAGCCAGAGTGAAGGGCAGGGGCACAGCAAGTGAATGAATGCAGTGACTCCCTACAAAACTCCTGAGATAATCAAAGACAGCAGTACTGAGGATCTGCCTTTGGACATCACAGAATAATGCCATTAGGCCCCAGAGATACTTGGTACTCAGCACTGTCTCTTGAATGAATGAATGCTCCCAGTTTGTGTGTTAATCTAGCTGGTATTACACTCTCTTTCTTCCAAACCATCTCATTTCCACTACCATGTTTCATAATGGCTCTACATTATGCTTAATGTGGCATTCTTGTAACTTCTGCCCAGTAACTGTTATACCGTACTAACTGGCATGCCATTAGTGCAACAACACATGGATCCTACAATATTCAGCTTCTCATGTCTCTTTTGTGTCTCAACTTCTGCTAGGACATAGAAGACAAATTATAGAGTGTTCCTCAGAGAACCCACATCCTGATGACACTTCAGTCTTCACAATTTGGGCTCTTTGACTATCGTCTCTACTTCCAACTTTCGGCTCTGGGAGCCTAAGGATGCCAGAAAGCTAATGATCGCATTATAGCATGCCACACATTACTAAAATTTCTAAATATCACCAGATTAATAATTCAGAAAGAACTGATTCATCCCTAAAGATAAATTTTAGAAATTCAGTAATATATATTTAATTACAAAAATATTCCACCTATGTGAATTTTCCATGTGATTAGAGCTTGCCTGTTTAAATAAAACTCCATTTTGACATATTAATGATAAAAATAAATCTTTCAAAAATACATATATTTCCTCACCTTCTTAAATAGATGATACTAAACCTTTGTTTGATGTCTCAGAGGCATGGATTATTAATCACTGATTTGGGTGTCATCCACTCTATCAATTCTGGCAAGACTCTTTAATACCTGTACCACATTTTACAGTTTTTCCTATACTTTGTCTTGCCTTTCAACAATCGCTTCTGAAAATTATTTGCACGCTATGTCTAACAACGTTAGTCAGCTATGGATAAGAAGGTTAGATTAAGGAAAATTTTATTAAAACCACATCACTCATTTAAAATAAAAGTAAAATAAGCCCCAAATCAGTGCCTGAGTGATATTTCATGAATAGAGTGCATGATCTTTTTGGCTCAAGGACTTTGTGATACTATTTCTGGATGTTAAGAGACTCCACCTCTATTTATTTTTTCTAAACTATTTTCAAGGGGATTGAGGTTGTTAGGTAGATAATTTCCACAAAAGTACTGTTAGCAAACAAAACACTAAAAATAGTCATTACCCTTAATCATTACAAATTCTCACCCACTTCAAAAAAAAATCCCACACACAGTTTACCTAAGATTAAAAACAGTAAATTCCTTACTCTTATATTCAGTTATCTGTGATCCTTTCTCAGATTCCCTACAGTTAAGAACTTAACTTGATACTTATGGTATCTCTGTTATACCAAATGTCCTTGAATTAAAAGGAAAGTTCTTATCTAAGTAACCCAGGTAAGATTGTCCCTTCAGATTTCGAGAGCTTCAAATAAGAACAGTTAACCCATACTTCTGAAAGGAAGACAACTAGTAAAATGCTAAGCAGAGTTCCAAGATTCGGTTAGACCTCTATCTTTGTTAACACTGCTCCTGCAAGTTTCACCAACGTCCATTTTCCCCATCACCCCAGAGAATGTCCAGTTTAATTTTTTTCCCAGTGAAGTTTTCCCAGTGTCCCTTCAAGATAAATTAGCCATTGCACTCTTTTCACCAATAAAATCTATCATAGAAAGTTCCTAGGTTAGAAATCACATCTTAGCTTTTTGTCTCCTTGACCTAGCAAGATACCTGGCAACTAAGAGCTACACTATTAATATGTTAAAAAAGTGAATGTTTGGTGAGATCATTTCCTTATATGAGTAACTGCCTCACAGAAAAAAAGTGAGTCTGATATTTTTGTCTTTCCTAATATAAAATTTTTCATTCTTTTGTTAAGATTTATAAAAGAAGAAGAAAAGCTATGTTTCTCTTTTTTTTAGAACACTGCAGTAATTTTCAAGGGAAAGATATATCAGGATCATCAGAGAAACTTTTTCCAGCCTAAAAATGGACAACACTTCCCCTCACTGGATCCCACTCCCAGTCTTAGATATGCACCAGTTTTACACACTACTGAGAAACATTTGGGTGTGTGTCATTCTGTCATCTCCCTCAGCTCTGGAGAGTCAGAAGAAAGACTGTGGTAGATCCAGGTTCTAATGCTATATATTTTCCCAAGTAAAGACAGTAACTACTCACATGCAAAGTCCTCTTTCTGTAAGAGTGAAGCATTTTAACTGAAAGCATTTTACTACATTCATTACTAAAGCATTACCTATATAATTAAGATATAGCTTAAATGTTGAAATAAAATATCATTCACATATTTTAAATTTCATAACAAAATTTATGCACAGAGATACTAACTTAAACTTTTATACTTGTTTACAAATTCTCCAAAAGATAACTGCAAACAGTAAGAGAAACCAAGCCAACTTCCCAGGAGCCTCTTCTCCTTACTGAATTTTCTTTAAAGCATGCATAATTAAAGCAATCAATCCCATTTTCCCTTGTAGCATAAAAAGGTACGCAACACCAAGCCAAGGAAAAACAAAGCTATTTTGAGCATCCCATAACCAAGCTGCTAAAACAAAATATGCAGGACCCACAGTAGCACTGGAGTCATTAAGAAGTTCCTGTCCTCTTCTTTCATTTTCAGCGTGCACTTTCTGGTAATGCTCCGACAAATCAATAGCAGTTATACATCTTTTCATACATAATGGACAGATGAAACCCTGTGAAATAACAACTTTTAGGAAAATTTACATAAAAGTTATTTATAAAATAAAATACAGACAATGAAAATAGACATGACAGGAAAACAATTAGTATTATCTCTTTTTAGAATATGTAAAGGAAAGTTTTAGGTAGTAATGTCATAAAATGTGGAAGATCTATACAAAGTAGGACTTCTAAAATTAATCCCCATCTTATGCTGTAAATTGCCATTGGTTCATTTTTTTAAATTATAATAACCAGGTATTTATTATTAATTAGATTATTATTTTTTGTTTATGATACTTTATCCTTACTTATCTGAGAGCTATTATTAGCAAGTTAGCTTTTACTTTAAATCAAGAAATGTCAAGTAAGTATAACAAATACCTTTATGTAATACGACATACTAAACAAAATTTCTTATAATGAAAGCAGTTTTTAGTCTTCATCATATTCCCATAGTCTGAGATACCTTTCTTGCCCACACCTATAACTGCCCATAGGTGACCCTTCATTTTACTTTTCTGAGCCAAATAATACCATTTTAAAACAATCTTTCCAATTCCCTATACCTAACAATATCTGTATTTTAAAATGTGAACTGTTACACTGAGCAATGGTTTGGAATTTTGTCAGACAGGAATAGTAGAAGACAATAGACTAGAAAAATTAACAGTATCAAGGGAAAATTAAACAAAATGAAGACAGTGGTGAAGAAAAGTAGGTTATAAAAGTAATAATGCCATGACTGTGGGTTTTAAAATAGATATGGACTTGAGTTTTAACCTATGCTCAACCTATATGAGCTCAAGAAAATCAATTTACTCGCTGCCAGTTTCTTCACCTACAAAATGGAGCTGGTATTAGTAACCATTCTCCTAGAGTTATTATGTAGTACAACACATAAAATGCTTAGTACAGTGCCTAAGACATTGCTAAGTATTCCCTAATACCAAATGTCATTAAATTTATGGTTGAAAAGAAAAGACAGTGAGGCCTGGAAAACTTAAAGACTGAATGAAAAGATAGGAAATAAAAAGCCTGAAATACCTGGCTTACCGAGCCCAAAATTAAGTAGTGAAAATATGAGAAGTTTTTGAGAGGATAGGCAGTTATGGTAAGAAATGGGAGACAATATTTTAACATTTCAGGTAAAATTATTCTTCCTGATAATGAGGCAGAGAAGGTACATGGCCTCAGTAGCTACAAAAAGAGGTAATAAAGACCACTGGCATTGATAACATTGAGAACTGAGAGATTAGGATGTTCCTTGAGTCACTTATGTCACTTAGGACAAAAGCAAGGAAGGAAGGAAGACTGCAAACAAGGTTCCAAAGTGGGAGGCAAGACAGCCTAACAGTTAAGAGCTAGGCTTGGTTTTCAATCATGGATTCACGCTACTGTTAGTAGATTTTATAACCTTCAGTAGATTTTATAACCTTTTCTCATCTGTTAATTAAGATAACAATAAACTACTTATGGGTCTCATGAGAATTAAATGACATAATATATGCAAAGTGTTTATCAAAGCACTGGAACAAAGAAAACATTAATAAATGTTGACCATCATTAACATCATTATTCCTTTTGTTAATACCCTTAAAGGAGATTAGCCAGAAGATGAAAATGAGGAACATGAATTACAATTTTTTTCTTGTTTTTTTAAATAATGAAAGGGATATCTTTCAGACAACCACAGTCCCAAGCCTAGAGCCACAGAATAATACTTCTTTTAAAAAAGGCATCGTTGACAAAATACACTTCAAAACAAGGGCCATAAAAAGAGATCCAGAAGGATACTTCATAATACGCAAGGGAAGAATCCATCAAGAAGACATAAATATTATAAACATATATGCACTCAACATAGGAGCACCCAAATATATAGGGAAAATCTTGGAGGACTTCATGAAAGATATTGACAGCAACACAATTATACTGGGGGATTTTAACACATGTGTACTTTAAGCAAAATACAAATTCTTTTCAAATGCACATGGAACATTTTAAAGATAGACCACATGATAGGACACAAAAAAAGCCTCAACAAATTCAAGAAAACTGAAATCATATCAAGCATTTTCTCAGACCACAAAAGGACTGAAACTAGAAACCATCAAGGAAAAAACTCGAAAACACTCAAATTCATGGAGATTAAATAGCATGCTATTAAACAATGAATGGGTTAAAGATGAGATCAAGGGAGAAATCAAAAAGTTTCTGGAAACAAATGAAAATGAACTCACGACAGTTCAAAATGTACAGGACACAGCAAAGGCAGTCCTCAGAGGAAAGTTCATACCAATATAGGCCTACCTAAAAAAAGATATAAACATTTCAAATAAACAACCTTACCTACATCTACAAGAACTGGAAGAACAACAAAGAAAGCCCAGAGCAAGTAGAAGGAAGGAAATAACCAAGATCAGAGCAGAATTAAACAACATAGAGACTAAAAGAATAATCCTAAGTATCAATGAATCCAAGAGCTGGTTCTTTGAAAAAATAAACAAAATCAACAGGCCTTTAAGCAGACTTATCAAGAAAAAAAGAGAGAGGACCCAACTAAACACAATCAGAAATGAAAGAGGAGAGATTACAATTGATACCACAGAAATACAAAGGATTGTAAGAAATTACTATGAAGAACTATATGCCAAGAAATTTGAAAACCTAGGTGTAATGGACAAATTTCTAGAAAAATAAAATCTTCCAAAACTCAATGAAGAAGCAGCAGAAAGCCTGAATAGAACAGTAACAGCAGATGAAATCAAAGCAGTAATCAAAAAACTCCCAGCACACAAAAGCCCTGGACCAGATGGTTTCACAGGAGAATTTTACAGAACATTTAAGGAAGAGCTAACCCCTATCCTTCACAGACTATTCCAAAACATCCAAGAAGAGGGAAGACTCTCAAACTCTTTTTATGAAGCCAGCATCATCCTAATCCCAAAACCAGATAAAGATACAACAAAGAAAGAAAACTACAGGCTTATATTGCTGATAAACATAGATGCTAAAATCCTCAACATAATATTGGCAAACCACAACTAGCAATACACTAAAAAGATCATACACCATGATCAAGTGGGATTCATCCCAGGGATGCAAGGATGGTACAATATTTGCAAATCAATAAATGTAATACATTACATAAACCAAAGGAAAGACAAAAATCACATGATCATATCAATAGATGCGGAAAAAGATTTGATAAGGTACAGTACCCATTTATGATAAAAACACTAAGCAAAGTGGTAATAGAGGGATCATTCCTCAACATAATACAGGCCATATACGAAAGACCAATAGCCAACATCATACTCAGCAGCCAAAAATTGAAAGCTTTCCCATTAAGATCAAAAACAAGAGAAGGATGTCCACTTTTACCACTTTTATTCAAAATAGCATTGGAAGTCTTAGCCACAGCAATCAGACAAAAAAAAAAATAAAGGACATCCAAATTGAAAAGGAAGAAGTAAAAATTGTTATTATTTGCAAATGACATGATAGTATACATAGAAAATCCTATAAACTCCAACAAAAAAACTACTAGACCTATAAGTGAATCTGGCAAAACAGCAGAATACAAAGTCAATATTCTGAAAACAAAGGCATCTTTGTACACCAGCAATGAAATCTCAGACATGGAAATCAGGAAAAAAATCCCATTTGATATAGCAACAAGAAAAATAAAGTACCTAGGAATAAACCTAACCAAGGAGGTGAAAAATCTGTACTCAGAAAATTACACAACACTGAAGAAAGAATTTTAGGAAGATACAAACAAATGGAAGTGTGTAGCATGCTCATGGATTAGAAGAATTAACGTCATCAAAATGTCCATACTACCCAAAGCAATTTATAGATCAATACAATTGCTATTAAAATACCAATGACATATTTCACAGATATAGACCAAACATTTCAAAAATTTATATGGAACCATAAATGATCCTGAAGAGCTGCAGAAATTTTGAGAAAGAAGAATAAAGTAGGAGGGGGTCACAATACCTGATATCAAACTGTATTACAAGGCCACTGTAATCAAAACAGTCTGGTACTGGCATAAGAGCAGACACATAGAACAATGGAACAGATTAGAGAGACCAGAAATAAAACCAAATCTCTATGGTCAATTAATATTTGACAAAGGGGGTAGAAGCATAAAATGGAGTAAAAATAGCCTCTTCAATATATTGTGTTGGGAGATCTGGACAGCTACATGCAAAAAAATGGAACTCAACCACCAACTTACACCATATATAAAAATGAACTCAAGATGGATAAAAGACAAATATAAATCACGACACTGTAAAACTCCTAGAGAAGAACATAGGCAGGAAAATCTCAGATATTCCACACAGCAATATTTTCACTGATATGTCCCCTAGAGCAAGGGACATAAAGGAAAGAATAAACAAATGGGATCTAATCAAAATAAAAAAGCTTCTGCATGGATAATGGAAATAGCATTAAAATTAAAAGAGAAAATCATATGGGAAATATATTTGCAAATGATACCACAGACAAGGGTTTGATCTCCAAAATATATAAAGAACTCACATGACTCTACTCCATGAAGACAAAAAACACAATTAAAAAATGGGCAAAGGACCTGAACAGACATTTCTCCAAGGAGGACATACAGAGGGCCCTGAGATATATGAAAGGATGCTCAGCATCACTAGCCATCAGAGAGATGCAAAATAAAACCACAATGAGATACTACATCACATCAGTCAGAATGGCCATCATAACCAAATCAATAAACAACAAGTGCTGGCGAGGCTTTAGAGAAAAGGGAACCCTAGTACATTGCTGGTGGGAATGTGGATTGGTGCAGCCACTGTGGAAAACAGTATGGAATTTCCTTAGAAAACTAAAAATGGAACTGTCTTTTGACCCGGCAATTCTACTGCTGGGCCTACACCCTAAGAGTCTTGAAACACCAATCCAAAAGAACCTATGCTACCCAATGTTCATAGCAACACATTTACAATAGCCAAGTGTTGGAAGCAACCTAAGTGCCCATAGTAAATGAATGGATCAAAAAACTATGATACACTTACATGATGAAATACTATGCAGCAGAAAGAAAGAAGGAGCTCCTACCCTTCACAACAGCATGTACGGATCTGAAGAGCATTATGCTAAGTGAAATTAGTGAGGTGGTGAAAGACAAATACCATATGATCTCACCTATAGGTGGAACCTAATCTATAAAACAAGCAAGCAAAATATAACCAAAGACATTGCAATTAAGAACAAACTGACAGTAACCAGAGAGGAGGTGGAAGAGGATAATGGCGGGGAGAGGAAAGGGTTGTCAGGAACATGTATAAATGACACACAGACAAAGCCAATAGGGGATAGGATCAAGCGTGGGAAGTGGGAATGGCTGGAGTAGGGGGAAGTGGTAGGGGAAAAAATGGAGACAACTGTACTTGAACAATTTTTGAAAATTAAAAAAAAAAACAAAAAATGTTAAAAGGTATCATTGATTTTTTTTCTAGCACAGCTTTATACCTTTTCTTTACTCTGGTTTATTTACTGTACATTTCCACATAAAATTATACCACTGTTCATTCAAAAGTATTTACTGAGTATGATTACTGTACTCTATCCATTATGCTATGGTGCTGAGAACACACATACCTATGAATCTATTGGTGGTTTCTCTTTAGAGAACCCTAATATACCCACCTCCCCCAAAAAACCTATTGGATTGAATAAATGATTTAGCCAGGATGTAAAATAAAAGGTATACAAATGTTGACTTTTGTATCACAGAAACAAACAAGTGGAAAATAAAATTAGAAGCAATACTATTTACACTAGCATAAAAAAACACAAACTGCCAATAAGTAAATTTAATAAAAGATATATAAGGTCCTGGCTGGTGTGGCTCAGTGGATTGAGCACCAGCCTGAGAAACAAAAGGTCACGGAACTGATTCATGCAGTCAGGGCACACGCCTGGTTTTCAGGCCAGGACCCCAGTTGGGGGCATGTGAAAGGCAGCCTATCAATGTTTGTCTCACACATCTATGTTTCTCTCCCTCTCTTTCTCCCTCACTTCTCATCTCTAAAAAAAAATAATTTTTTTTTAAAAAGACATAAGACTTCTACACTGAAAACTGAAAAACAGCTCATAAAATTAAAGAAATGGAATTATATTGTGTGCAAGAATCAGAAGACTCAATATTAACATGGCCTCTCTCCCCCAAATTAATCTACAGATTAAATATAATCCTAATCAAAATCCTAGTAGAACTTCTCAAGTATAAATATAGAAGTGCAAAGAGCCCTATTACATAAAAGAGAAAACATTTGAAAAGAACAACAAAATTGAGAGACTTAAACTGATTTTGAAGACTTACTATGAAACTACAGTATTTAAGACAGTATTGACATAAATATACAGATATACATAAAGACCAATGAAACAGAATAAAGAGAATGGAAATACAGCCACATATATAAGGTCAACTGAATTCTCACAAAAATTACATTCAAAAATGTAATTTAATGGGAAAAGGTAACATTTTCAACAAATGGTACTAAAACCACCATATGGGAAAATGTGGTTTCCACATGTATGTGGAAAAAATGAATTTTAAACACTATCTCACAGCATAAGAAGTACAAATTGGTATGTAAAAAATAGACAGGGGGATGTTAAGAACAGTACAGGAAATGAAGTAGCCAAAGAACTTACATGCATGATCCATGGACATGAACTAAGGGAGGGGATTGCTGGAGGGAATGAAGATACCCAGTGGAGGGGACAAAGGGGAAAAAATTGGGACAACTGTAATAATGAATCCAATAAAATATCTTGAAAATAAAGTAAAAAATAAAAATTAAGACATTTAAATAAATCATAGATTTACCTGTACAACCTAAAATGATTTTTTTTTTTAAATCAGAGGAAAGCATAACAGAATGTCTTTGCAATCTTGGGGGTACAAAAAAAATTTATAGAACTCAAAAAGCATTAACTGTAAAAAAAAAAAAAAAAAAAAAAAAAAAAAAAAAAAAAAAAAAAAAAAAAAAAAAAAAAAAAAAAAAAAAAAAAAAAAAAAAAAAAAAAAAAAAAAAGGCTGACGAATTGGACTTCACCCAAATTAAAAATTTCTCCTTGAAAACAAGACACAGACTGAGAAAATATCCACGTCACATATATCTGACTGAGGTTGTAAGGCCTAAAATTAAGGCCCAGTATTATATGCTGCCTTGACAAGTGATGAAACTGAGTCATTTCAGACAACTTACCATATTTTCATACCATAAGACGCACCTAGGTTTTAGAGGAGGAAAATAGGAAAAAAAATTTTGAAGCAAAAAAGGTGGTAAAATATTTGATAACATAAATAACATAATATTTCCCCAATGTAAATGTAAACAGAACTCAACAGCAGTTTTAACAACCATTATTCCTCCCAAATTTGGGGGGGGGGGGTAGGTGTGTCTTATAGTCCAAAAAATACAGGTAAGTGTTAAGTTCCCCTTCCCCTTCTGCTCCTGTAGATAAGATCCTCTAGTCAAACAACCCTCTTTTCCACAGGAAACAGGCACAGGGCCTCCTTATTATCCCTGAGTAGTGTGTTTCAGTTTCCCACCATCCACGGAGTTATTCAAACAAACCAATCACATCCTCCCGTAGGAACCATGGGGCATCTCACTCTCTTGACACAATAAAGCCAGCCTCTCACAGCCCCTGGTTGCTCATTTTGTTCCTAAGTGCAATCTTCATGTGACTCTGTATGGCATGTGATGTCCTCCTCCCCTGGGCTGTGAGTATATGTGACTAACAAAATACTCTTGATTTCATCTGATAAGTGTTAGGTTAATTATGTGTTCAGCCATCCCCATTACCTTCAATAGGGTGAATAAAAGGCGAGGACTTGGATCCAGAATAAAGAACTCTCACAATTCGACAGTAAAAAAGATAAATCCAGTCTTTAAATGGGCAAATTTCTAGTCCCAGACAAAATGGAATAGATGCACTTTTCCTTATTCCTTCTTGCTAAGTAAAAATCCCTAGATATTATATATAAAACAAACATCAGGAGACTCTGCAAAGTAAACAGAATAAGGCAGACCAGCTAAAAATTCAAGATCCAAAGACTGACACAGTGGTAAGTATTCTGGAATTTCTTTTTGCCTCATATAATCTAGACTAGTTACCAGAGAGGCTGGCAACCTAGAAATTCAGTGGGCACTTACAAAAAAGCCCTAAGAAAAACCTGCTCTCTCTAGCCAAAGGACCAGGAAAATTAAAATCAAATTTGGCATTATGTAGGATTTTTTAATTAAATTTACTGAGGTGACCTTGATTAATAGGGTCACATAAGTTTCAAGTGTACATTACTATGATATAGGGCCTGTATATTGCATTGTGTGTAATATATAAGTAGGTTATTAGTGAGTAGTTTCAGTAGGTATTAAGGATGGAAGCCAGATTGGAAAAGGATAAAGAGGAAACAGACATTTGCTTCTCCCAATACAATATACTAAATAGCCTGAACAACTATCCTGGTAACAACTAAATAATACAAAATATCACTATTACATTACATAATTGTACATATTATATATTTATTATGAACTGAATGTTTCTGTACCCCCAAATTCATGTTGAAATCCTAACCTACAATGTGACTGTGTTAGGAAGTGGGGACTTTGGGAGGTGATTAGACCATGAGGGTGGAGAATTCATGAATGGGATTGGTGCAATTATAAAAGAGAACTGAAAGCTCTCTCATCCCTTCTGCCAGGTGAGACAGCCACCTATGAACCAGGAAACAGGCCCTCACCAGACATAAAATTTCCTGGAGTTTTGATCCTGCACTTCTCAAACTCCAGAACTGTGAGAAATAATGTCTGTTGTTTAAGCAGCTCAGTTTATGGTACTTTTGTTGTAACAGCCCATAATGACTAAGACAATATTATAACATTATGTATAATAAAATATAAAACATAACATAAATAAGCAACAAAGCAAGCTATTGCTTTATTTCTTAATATTTCTGGAGACCATGATATTTCAAATTCCTTTTAGATGGCTGCAAAGGGCAAAATGTTAAAACCTAGAGTTTGTTCCAAATGGGAAGCCAACCTCAGAATAAAAGGGAAACAAACCTGAGAGAGAAAATGAGAGATTGAAAGAGAGAGAGAGATCACAGTGACCTGGACAAGTCTGTACCTTACCAATGGGCACATGGGAAAAACAATTTCCCCTAAGAATTCATAATCACCAAGAACCCTCAATTATATTAGTCATTGGAATTTATGTTATTGTGTAGTTTGAAGAATTTTAAGCACAGAACTTAATTTAAGGGAGTCCCAAGTTAGTGGCACCTCTAGAGCAAATACACACTGATGGGAATAATTCATGACATAGGTAAAAACAAAAGGGAGCCCTGGCTGGTGTAGCTCAGTGGATTGAGCTTGGGCTGCGAACCAAAGGGTCACCAGTTCGATTCCCTGTCAGGGCACATGCCTGGGTTGCAGGCCAGGTCCCCAGTGTGCGGCCATGTGAGAGGCAATCACATGTTGATGTTTCTCTCCCTCTTTCTCCCTCCCTTCCACTCTCTGTAAATGAATAAATAAAATCTTTTTTTTTTAAGGGAAAAAAGATGAACTGAGAATGTGAGAGAGAACGGATTCCAGTGCACAAGAGAAAGGACTGAAATTTGATAGGAAAAGAAACTTGTCTTACTAAAGTAAGAAAGAGAACACAGGTGCAAGTATAAGTTTGGTGACAGAACATTTCATCTCATGGTTCCTTTTTCTCATGATATAGAAGCTGACTGAGGATAGTGGGAACAGGACAAGACACATGGGAGATTTGAGGCTAGAGAAGAGGGAACAACTATCTCATAAAGTAAGAAAATGACCCTAATAAGAAAATATAGCAAGATTACCAGGCACTATTCATTACCCATTGGAGATTTTCTTTTTGGTCTGACTGAGATCAACAATTATTAATAGATTTCTTTCCAGGGTTACAGCTGTTATAGCTGAGCACTTTAAATTCATCATATCATGAACACAGTTTGGAATATTTTTCTTAAAAACATTTCCTTAAAAACTTGTTCTTAATGAAGCTCATCTGGTACTTTTATTCTTGGTCTCACAATCCTGTAAAATATTATAGTTAATACACATACACATGAAGACAGATGGATGAAAAGACAAATGGTCAGAGAGAAAAAACTAGAAGGATGAATGGTTAGAAAGAAAATTATACCCCAAACACACATGAGAGAGACTCATTAACCAAGAGGTGAGGGAGGAGAGAACAGAGAAAAGGGGACTAGGCAGGTGGTACTGCTGGACCCAGAAAGGGGCAACTATCAGAGCAGAATGCACGTAGATCTCTCAGGGACAGTATTATGAGTGGTTTTATCTTATTCTTTTTCCTTACCTCTTTTCTCTATAATGTGCAAACATTGTTTGTTCAAAAATAAGTAAAGCAATTACGAAGGCTGACCTCAAAAATTTTTGTTTTTTGGGTTTTTTTTTTGGGGGGGTGGCTCATTTTTTTAAAATTTATTTATTTAAATTGTTGTTTTTGTACAGTTTTCTGTCTTTTGCTCCCATTCCAGACCACCACCCCAGCCCTCCCCATCCCCTTCCCATTTCCACCCCCCTAGTTTTTGTCCATGTGTCCTCCATACTTGCTGCTCCAAACCCTTCTCCTTTCCCCCTGAAATTCCCTCCCCTCTCCCCTCTGGTGACTATTAACCCCCTTTCAATTTTAGTGTCTTTGGTTATATGATGCTTGTCCATTTGTTTTTTTTATTAGGTTCCTGTTAAAGGTGAGATCATATTTTTTTTATTATATTTTATTGGTTATGCTATTACAGTTCTCCCATTTCTCCCACATCATTCCCCTCCACCCTGCACACCCCCTCTCACCCACATTCCCCCCTTTAGTTCATGTCCATGTGGCGTAAGTTCTTTAGCTCCTACTTTTCCCACACTATTCTTGTCCTCCCCCTATTTTCTACCCACCATCTATGCTACTTATTCTCTGTACCTTTTCCACCTCTCTCCTCCTCCCACTCCCCTGTTGCTAACCCTCCATGTGATATCCATTTCTGTATTCCTGCTCCTGGTCTAGCTGTTTGCTTAGTTTGCTTTTATTTTAGGAGCGGTTGTTAATATCTGTGAGTTTGCTGTCTTCTTACTGTCCTATTTTTTATCTTCTTTTTCTTAGATAAGTCCCTTTAACATTTCATGTAATAAGGGCTTGGTGATGATGAACTCCTTGAACTTGACCTTACCTGAGAAGCGCTTTATCTTCCCTTCCATTCTAAATGACAGCTTTACTGGATAGAGCAATCTTGGATGTAGGCCCTTGCCTTTCATGATTTGGAATACTTCTTTCCAGCCCCTTCATGCCTGTAAAATCTCTTTTGAGAAATCACCCGACAGTCTGATGGGAACTTCTTTGTAGGTGACTCTGCCTTTATCCCTTGCTGCTTCTAGAATTCTCTCCTTCATTTTAATCTTGGCTAATGTAATTATGATGTGCCTTGGTATGTTCCTCGCTGGGTCCAACTTCTTTGGGACTCTCTGAGCTTCCTGGACTTCCTGGACTTCCTGGAAGCCTAGTTCCTTTGCCAGATTGGGGAAGTTCTCCTTTATTATTTTTTCAAATAACTTTTCCACTTGTTGTTCTTCATCTTCCCCTTCTGGTACCCCTATAATTCGGATGTTGGGACGTTTAAAGATGTCCTGGAGGTTCCTACGCCTCTCATTTTTTTGAATCCTTGTTTCTTCATTCTTTTCTGTTTGGTTGTTTCTTTCTTCCTTCTGGTCCACTCCGTTGATCTGAGTCCCAGTTTTCCTCCCATCACTATTGGTTCCCTGTGCATTGTTCTTCATTTTACTTATTATATATAGCCTTCATTTGTTCATCTAATTTGTGACCAAAATCAACCAATTCTGTGAGCTTCCTAATCACCAGTGCTTTGAACTGTGCTTCTGATAGGTTAGCTACCAGTGCTATGAGCTCTGCATCTGATAGGCTGACCAACTCCTGGTCGCTCAGATGAATTTGCTCCAGGGCCCCGATCTGTTCTCCCATTTGAGTCATCCTTGGTTTTGTTTTTTTTTTTGTTTTTGTTTTGTTTTGTTTTGTTTTTGTCTGGTTGTGGCTGTTATGTAGTGAGGGGCAGAGCCTTAGGCATTCACCAGGGCAGGGCAGCCCAGTTGCTGGGTTGTGATGCTGGATGTGGGGGTGGGGTCCGAGAGGGAACAATGACGCTTGCTCCGCAATCTTTCGCAGATCCCAGAGTCTTCAGCCAATTTCCCCTAGCAAATTGAGCCCTTCTGGTGCTGATTTCCATGTGGGTGGGCCTGCGCACCCTCCAGGACCCCGTGGGTCTCCCCAACGAACTCTCCTGTGATGCTGGGACTCCCTCCCGGCACCTCAACCCCTACAAGTATTTTCAATGGGTGCTTAGGCTTCACTTCCCGGCGCTGGGAGCCTGCATCACGCAGTCTTTCTTGCTGCCCGTTTTTCACCTGGTTTATCTGTGCGCGAATATGTGTCCGCAGTCAGCAGCCTTGTGCATCCCACTTGGCCTCCTCATGTTCCACAACCAGCAACTTCCGCCTGTGTGCCTGGGGTGACTGCGTGCCCAGGACCACCAGCCACTGTCTTATCCCACCACGACCCAACTCCACCAGCCACTGACTCTGCCCCTCTTACCGGTCTGGGTGAATTGTTGTCGGACTCCCATACAATTCAATTTTTTCTGTCCTGGTTGGGGTTTTTTGGGGTTTTTTTTTTTGGCTCTATATTTTTGTTGTCCTTAATCTTGGTTGTGAGAGGAGGCACAGCATGCCCACCTACGCCTCCATCTTGGCCGGAAGTCTGACCTCAAAAATTTAAGTTATTTCTTTTTTAGACTTATTTGCTTTCTCTGTTAATTTTTAATTATCAAAGGTAAAATAAAAGTTTTATGAAATTTTAAAGGTAACCTAATTTTCCATCAGCTCAGCAGTTCATGACAGTAAAAACACATAAATAGGTACTTATTAACTGAGAATTCTTTATCAACAGATTTTAAATCTTCATTAAGTTGAAATGACATTAGCATTAAAGACATATTAGCAATATTATTTTTCAGTCTTACTATCCATTTCCTCGTTCTCACAACTAAACACCAGTATATATCTACAAGTATGATTCAAAAATTACATTCCTTTGTAAGAAAGAGATAGTAACTCTTCCTATGAAACTTTAAATTACCAATCATTACTCCAAATATTTGTTATTTCCCCTTAAATAATATTGAATTTTATTATCAAATTATTATTTTTCATACCTCTGAAGAGCTTTCATTATTGACATCCACCGTGTTAACAGGAGCTGCTGAAGAATCTAAGTCAGAACCTTGAGAGCCAACTCTCCCAGGAGTCTGAAACATAAACACAAGGGGGGAAATCAAAGCATATATTAATAATATATTCATAAAATATTTAATAACCTAAATAGTAGTCAGATCTAGGCCAATACATATGAGGGGTAGCCTCCCCAAAAAATCCAAATTATCTTCCAGAGCGTGGGCCCCTTGTAGTACAGACTTCCCCTGCTAGGTGAGTGTGTTCTAGGAACCCCATCTGTATCAGTGTACCAACTGGCATTGTTGTGAGAGGCTGCATTGGTTTTTAGTGAATTCTTTTGAAGATTCTTTCAAGGCGTTTGTCCACTTCATGATGGGTGATTTACAAGCGTACCTGCCCGTACCAGGATGAGAGGTCAGCAGTTTCTGACCAAAAATTGCATGACCTCCATGCCCACCCCGGTCTCTATTCAGCCCATCTTGCCCCAAGTGACTTTTTTTCTACTTCCCTGCATGAAAAAAAGTCCTCAAAGGGAAATGTTTTGCCAATGAGGAAGAGGCAAAGTCAATGAGTTCAAAAACTGTTTTGAGCAGTGGAAAAAAGTCTTGATGAGTATATTGTATCAAATGGAGAATACTTTAAAGGTGACTGAATTTGAAACATGTAGGAATAAACACACATTTTTTTATAAATAAATTTCAGGGTTTTTTGGGTCCTCCCTCGTAAGTAGATGTTCTCAATAATAACAAACAGTCCTAGCAGCTATTCTTTACTGAAATCTGATTGTACATGATACTGTATCAAGATCTCTAAATGCATTATCTTATTTTTACTTTTTAAATTAATAAACATTTTACTTTTGGATATAGTGCTTTATAGTTTCAACCCACTTTCACAGAACATCTAATTTAATCATAATGACATCTCTGTGAGAGGCAGGAAAAGGTTATCTCTATAAATGGAAGACAGATTCAAAGCAGCCAAAGGACTTCTCAAGATTTTATTGCACAAAAATCAGAAAGAAGCAGGAATAAAATACTGATCTGATTCCTCTTGCACTGCTCTGCCTGCTGTACCAACTAAACTACAATCACTAGAGAGGGGCTCAAAGGAACAACATAGTTCACATTATCTAGTCACCCATCCACCTACCATCCATACCAACCACTACCAATCTGCCTCCAACACTTGATACTTCACCATCAAAGATGTAGTGTGCAGAGTTAGAGTTCTTTGTCCCCCTACAACCTGTATCATCTAACACAATCATTCACTAATATCTAAGAGTTACCTTAAGGGAACTGAAAATCTATTAAAACATTGAGCAACTAGACAGATTCAGAGCACAAGAACTGACTAATAATTCTTATTTAAAAAAAATAATTCTATCATTCTCACCTTAAAAAAGAGAGAACCAAGCTAGAACCTAAGTAACTTGCCCAAAATCACATGGCTAATAAATGGAACAGAGGATGTTTAGCTCAAGCAGTCTGGCTTTTAATCACTAACTTATTCTGCTTCTCCACTGGAAATATTCACTGAGATGTAATTCAAGCATCCACAATCTAGAACAATTCACTACACACTTGCCTCAATAAACAAAAATCTTGTAATAATCTTATTACCATCACCAAAAATACCCTTTTTAAAATTTGCCTAAAATAATCCTATTAAACAGACCTGAATAAGCCCAAGAGGTATTCGAGGTATTTACTTCAACCAAGTAAGATACCTGCAACAGATAGGCTACACCAAATGACTGGTAATATAAAAACAGATCCATATATCAACAATTATATGATCAATAGAAAGCAGAATTAAACTCTGCAAAAACTGCTATCAAAAAATCAAATTCAAGCTTTTGAAGAAAGAAGAGCACTTTAATGGGCAAAAAGAAAGCACAAAGAAAGTTATCATTTTTTACTGTACCTTTAAAGAAAATACCACTATAATAGAAGTTTTAACAACATGAAATTTCTTTGAATAATTTGCCTATTCAGATTAGTAGTATATTTGGATACAATTAAATAATCTACAAAAGCACTGCTGTATTCCAAAGTAACCAACAGGTGTGTCCTGCAATTCAATCACTAAATCTAATAGTAGAGGAAAAAAAAAGAAACAAAACAAACATCTAGTAGCATAAAAAAACAAGTATTTATAGATGAATACCAAAAGTTTTTTCTAATATTTGGTGATATACTGAATCAGAGCTACCAAATTTTCAACATCTCCCCTCATCCTATATAAATCCTTTTATTAGGATTTCTTATAAAATGTAATTTTCAGCACTGATCTTGTTACTCTATTTCATCCTCAGCCCACTATAAAAACCAATTAGAAAGATTTTCAAATTCAAAAAGTTTGTAAAGCAATCTACTATATGCAGACCTTAAGAAGGGAGCTTTAAATTATTACCTGATCCACTTATTATTCATAAATGGATAACCAAAGATTTCTTAAGGCCCTTACTACTCTTTTTCTACTATTGAAAGCTAAGAACTTACCATGTAACAGATAAAGTGAGAATGTATATGTAGAAATGACAAGTACTATTTCATGAAGAAATTTTTTTTTTTAATTTCATGAAAAGCATCCCAGGGCTTCTCAGGGAGTTATCATGCTTGACCCTCATCATATACTTTCTCTAAGTGACCACATTTACTGCCTTAATTTTAATTATTCACCAATGCTGACAAAAATAAAACTCTAAATCTAATCCAGATCTATGCTGAACTTCAAATTCCTATTTTTCTGTCCTGCTAAATATCTCTACCGGAAAGCCAGGAAGCAACCCAAAATCAGCTTATTCAAAACTGAAGTTATTATCTTTTCTTAACAAACCTTTCACCCATCTGTATTCTCTCTAAAGTTCCAGAAACACCATATACCTATCTTGCCTAAACCCAGAGTATTACCTCTCTTACTTAACCTTCACATCCAAACACCAAGTTAATTCAATTGCCTGTATGAATTCTGAATCTATCCTTTGTCCATCTCCTTTGCCACTACCTTAGTTCAAGGTGCCATCATCTCTCACTCAACTATAAAAGATGTATTTTAGCACTGTATATCTCAATACCCACATTTCCAATTGCTTCCTAATTGATTTCCCAAAGCACCTGAAATGAATCATGTCCAAAATCAAATCCTTCATTTACCTCAACCTTTTACCTTCCCAGGGGAAAATTTTGCTTTGCCTCCTAATTCTCTAACATAAGTTAATAACAATCCACATTTATTAAAAATGTCAGTCTAATATTAATACATATTTGTACTCCAATTTTTATAGCAGCATTATTCACAATAGCTAAAAGATGAAAACAACTCAAATGTCCACTGATGGGTGAATGAATAAACAAAATGTGGTAAATACATATAATGGAATATTATTCTACCTTAAAATGAAAGGAAATTCTAAAACATGCTACAACATGGATGAACTTAGGAAGCATTATGCTAAATGAAATAAGCCAGACGCAAAAGGACCAATATGTATAAAACTCCAGCTACATGAGATATATAGAATAATCAAATTCATAGAGATAGAAAGCAGAATAGTGTTTACCAGAGGTTAGGGGGTAGGAGGAATTGTGATGTACCATTTAATGGTACAGAGTTTCAGTTTGAAATGGTGAAAACACTATAAAGACAGAGAGTTGTCATGGTGGAATGATATTAATGGTATACCTTAAATAGGTAAAATGTTAAATTTTATGTTATCTCAGTTTTAAAATTTAAAAAATATTTTTAAATCTAACAGAATCTAAAGTTGGTGATTAAAATAATTACCCCAAGTAATTTAAGAACACAGCATTTTGACTACATAGCCTTAGTGAGATATATTAACTAGTATAAGGAAAAAAAAACTGCTAAAAAAGTAAAAATCATTCAGTAACCTTATTAACAATAATATTAATATCATTATTTTAAAGCTATTTTATGTATATTTTTACAAAAAATAATTATGCAAGTGTTACAAACCAAGAAATTCAGTATAAGTTAAAAAAGATAAAGATACAAAACCAGCACTGACCAGTGTGACTCAGTTGGTTGGGCATCATTCTGCAAAGCCAAAGGTCACTGTTTCAATTCCCAGTCAGGGCACATACCTGGATTGCAGGTTGGGTCTCTAGCTGGGGCACTTATAAGAAGCGATCGATGTTTCTCTCTCACATTGATGTTTCTCTCCCTCTCCCTTTTCCCCTCCCTCCCCCTCTCTCTACAAATAAAATAAATAAAATGCAAAATAAACAAAAACAAAAATCAAAGAAGTAAAAACCATTTTGTATTCTAAATTTGAACTCATTTTATTTGCTTTCATATATCTTTAAGTATAAGATATACTTAACTCTATTGCTTAAAAGCTTACAAAACAATATTTAAAGATAAATATATCTTAGTTCTCATCACTTAAAAACAATGCTGATTCCAAGCCTGGAGGAGAAATTTTACAAGATAAACCTAGGACATCTTATGCCAAAAAAGTAAGGTAGCTATCAAACATTAATAGGGTCCTGTCATAATGAAAAAAGTCACCATGGAGGCCCTAACACTAGCTAAAGTTGGGACGATTTGCAAATCAAAATTCACACTGACTTCAAATGACTGAAAGCCACTAAACATCTATAAATCCACAAGTTCATAAAACAGTATATAAAAAAATCCTTAAGTTCTCTTTACTTAGAGGGAAAAGGAAAAAGAAAGTCAAAAAACAAATGAGCCTCATTGATCACTACTAAAGTACTGTACCAATTCTTATTCTAAAAATTAGTAATTAAATAAAAAGAATTGAGCATTCATTCTGACTTTCCAGTATGCACTGAAATTCATGGTAACCAAATAGCCCTGGTTAATGATGAAAATTCTTTACAGAAAAATGTCAATGTATATAGAAGGAATGAAAATTTTAGAAAATCACCATTTTGTAACTTTTGATAAAATTAGTTTTTTCAACTTAAATAACATAAAACCTTCCCTGAATCTCTCCACTTTAGTTAAGAAAACTTTCTGTCCTTTAAATCCTACTGTCTGTTATTTATACTTTTCTTGTAACATTAAGGAAAAACAAAGTGGTGCCTATTGAGATTGCTACAGGAATGACCCTCAATGAATCACAGCTATGTTTTAACACCCTGGTAATTCTCTTGTGTAATCCTCTCCCACATGGACTCTGGACTGGCCATGAGACTTGACTTGGCTAGTGGTAGAATAGCAAACAAGACACAAACAGAGACTTGCAAAGTGCTGGCACAATGAGGTTTGCTCTCTTGTTGCTGGAAACTCTTCTGCCACTCTACAAGCCCAGGCTAGCTATGGTCACATATGGCCCAATGAATATACAATCAGCAATCTAGTGAGATCACCATAGACTATGCATCCCAATCAGACAAACAGATAACTCCAGCTGTCTGAGTAACTCCAAAAGAGACCTCTAGAAGAACCACTCAGCTAAGCTTAGCACAAATTGTTAGCCTACAGAATCTAAAGCAAATAAAATGGTGGATGTTTTAAGCCAAAGCCAAAATTTGGGGGTGGTTTGTTATCAGCAATAGATACCATAAAAATAGTAAATGTGATGTCACATCTTCTCTACAAAGAGAAAACAAAACTTTTTGGAGGATGAGATCCCTATACAGAGTGAGATATTCACCATAGTTTCTAGTACGGACACAATAGAAGGGTCCACCTGAACTTAACCAAACACAATAGGTTTTATACATCAACAAAGGCTTAATATAACTACTCCAAAGTTTACATCATTTCATTTTCCATCTTTTCCTTTTTAACTTTTTAAGTTAAAATAAAATGGAAGACTAAATGACAATCTGCCAATCTGGTTTTCAGGATATTTGAGTAAAATCAAGATGTTTTTATCCTCTGACAATACTCATTGGTGGAAAGAGTGTTAGAAAACCAGCACTTTCAAACATTGTTAGTGGGAGTCTAACTAAATATAAAAAAATGTACATACTCTCTGTCTCACTGCTAGGAGATTACCCAGTGGACAAATTCACAAAAGTACCACCTATGTGTGTACAAGCATGTTCACTGCAGTCGCAATTATAATAGCAAAACTGGCAACAAACTAAGTGTACTTCAGTACAAGATAAGTTAAATTTTGGTAGTCCACACAATTGAATATAATGCAGTTATTAAAAATAAACAGTAAGAGGTAGGTCTGAAAGTGTTGATTCTAAAAGATCTCCAAACTATATTAAGTGAAAAAAATCAATCTTATATGAAGAATATGATTATATTTGTATAATGTTAGTGGTTATGCATCAAAAAATTGTGGAAACATACACAAGACACTATCGGAAATAATCATTGGAGAAGGAAACTTCTGCTTTTCATTTTATACTGTCTGTTCTCCTAATCCTAACAATTTGTTTCTTAAGCCATTTCCTGCTTGCTTTATATCTTCACCTTAAAAATAGTCACTGCTACTCTTCATTCCAATCTCCATTATAATTGATTGCAGCCCTCTTCAAAATTTCTCGTGTACCAAGACACAATATACTTCTGCTTCCTAAGCCTTTCCTGCCAAACCTACTGACATATAGTACTACACTATGCCAGAGAAGGGAGTTACAAGCATATGTTTATCTAAATATAATGGGTTCCTGCTTTTAGCAGGGCCTGTCAAGTGTTCCAGAAACAAAAGTCCACCTAAATCTAGGAACAGTGAATCAAAATTTAGAATATAGAGTCACAAAGAACTGAATTCAACTTCTAGTTTACCCACTTAGAAGTTTGGTAAATTTATATAACCTCTAAACTGCTAATCCCCATTTTTAAAGTAGAACTAACAATGTCAGCCTCAGAGACTTGTGAAGATTAAATAAAAAATATATGTAAAATGTTCAAATCAGTGCCTTGTATATGGTAGATATACAATAAATAGTAGGCACTTATTAATAAGTGCACCTCTCCCCAAATCAAAATGTAAAAGCTGGAAAGCATCTCAGAAAGCAAATCAGAAATCAAGCATCTCAGAAATAATATTACAATTGTATAATGTCATGGATGAAGTAACTCACCCCTAGAAAGTATAACTGTCTTACCTGACATCACTCTGCAACAAATGGTAAAGCTATAATTATAACTTAGGTTTCTGTGAGGATCCAAGATGGCAGCAGATTAGGTGGAAGATACACTCACCTCCTCCCAGGACAAAACTGAAATTACAACTAAAATATAGAAAAGTCATCCTAAATAACCATATGAAAAATAGCTAGAGAGAAGCCTCATAACCACGAGCTGACAGAAGAAATCACAGCAACACTGGCAGGAAGTGCAGAGGCATGAGGGGCTGGCTGGGCTCCCATGGGACGGGCAGCTGAAGTTCTGGCAGTGTATCTCAGCTGTGGGGCTTTCGTCCTGAGAAGTGTGGGGTCTAAAACCCCAAGCCAGGCTCCCCAGCCTGAACACCAAAACCAGGAAAGGCACACATGTAACTCATAACTCGGCTGTGAAAAGCAGCAGGGTTTCTGTCCACCAGGGAGAAACAGCTAGAGATGCAGCCACCTTCTTAAAGGGCCAATGCACACAATCTGGTTTGTAGACACTTACAGGCTCTGGTGGAGAGAGAGCAGGGAACTACAGCGGTGAGAAGAATGTCTGTCTGGGGTTGGTGGCACTGGGAAAATAGCTGAACGGTCAGCCAGCAGGATCCCTGTGCTTTCAGTCATTCCTCCATATTGTGTAAACCATCTTTCTTGGGCAGAGCACTCTGCTCCATACACCCTGGGTAGAAGCAACAGTCCCACACACGGGCATCCCTCCTTCCCGACCCTGTGGAGCTTAAGACCTGCTGAGGAGTACAACCAAAGCTCTTTTAGTGACTAAGCCTAACAGATAGCCTACAAGGGAAAGTGAATCTCTTGGTGCTTTGAGATTTTTTGCTCACCCAACCCTGGGCCTGGTACTAGTAAAAGGAAGCCTTGGGTAAAGCTTGGTCCTTTCCATACACACCCAGGCATAGCAGAGGGAGCCACAACCTGTGGATCACTGAAAGCTCCAAACAGGTTGTCCAGGGAGAGTTACTGGTATATTCTCACATAGGCCTGCACCAGAGTCTCTACAAATCTACCTAACACATAGAAACACCCACAAAGAGGCAGCAAAAATGGGGTGAAAGAGAAACAGGCCCCAAATAAAAGAACAAAAGAATTCTCCAGAAGAGTTCAATGAAATGGAGGCAAGCAATTTAACAGATATAGAGTTCAAAGTAATGATTATAAGGATGCTTAACAGCATGAAAAAGTACATGAAGCAGAAAAGAGTCCTAGTCAAAAATGAAGAATACAACATCTGAAATAAATAGTACACTGGAAGTAATAAAGAGTAGGTCAGATGAAGCAGAGTACTGAATCAGCGATTAAGAAGACAAGGTAGAAAAAACAACCAAGCAGAGCACTAAAAAGAAAAAAACAATAAAAAAATGAGAACAGTTTAAGGGACCTTTGAGACAACATGAAGCGTAACATCTGCACCATAGGGGTACCAGAAGGGAAAGAAACAGAGCAAGGGATAGAGAATGCATTTGAAGAAATAATGACTGAAAAATTTCCTAACCTAGCAAAGGAAATAAACATACGAGCCAGAGAGTCCCAAACAAAGTGGACCCAAAGAAGCCCACACCCAGACACATCATAATTAAAATAGCAAAGGTTAAAGACAAGGAAAGAATCTTAAAAGCTACAAAATAAGGTGTGTGTGGGGGGGGGGCAATTGGTTAATTACAAGGGAGCTCCCATAAGAATGTCAACTGATGTTATCAACAGAAACATTTCAAGCCAGAAGGGACTGGCATGAAACGTTCAAAGAGATGAAAAGCAAGGACCTGTAACAGAGGCTACTTTACCCAGTAAGGCTATCATTTAAAATTGAAATAGAAATAAAGGGCTTCCCAGACAAAAAGGAGTTTGCTACCACAAAACAGAATCATAACAAATTTGAAGGGCTTGCATTAAGAAAAAGAAACTAAGGAACATAGTTTTAAAAAATCAAATGGCAATAAATATGTACCTATCAATAATCACTATAAATGTAAATGGTTTAAATGCTCCAATCAAAAAACTTACAGTAGCTGAATAGATAAGAAAAACAAAACACTGCTGTCATCAAGAAATTCACCTCAGAACAAAAGATACACACAGAATAAAACTAAGGGGATGGAAAAAATATTTCATGCAAATGGAAAGGAAAAACAAGCTGGGATTGCAATACTTATATCTGACAAAACAGACTGTAAAACCAAGGCTATAGTAAGTGACAAAGGACACTACATAATGATAAAGGGGACAATCCAACAAGAGGATATAACCCTAGTAAACATTTACACACCTAACACAGGAATACGTAAATATGTGAAGCAAATATTGATGGACATAAAGAGAGTGATAACAGAAATACAATCATAGTCAGGGATTTTAACACACCATTGACTTTAATGGATAGATCTTCCAGACAGAAAACCAAGGAGACACTGGCCTTAAGTGACACACTAGATCAAATGGATTTAATTGGTATCTTCAGAGTATTTCACCCCAAAGCAGTAGAATATACATTGTTTTCTAGTGCACACGGAACATTTTCTAGGATGTACCACTTATCAGGACACAAAACAAGTCTCAATAAATTTAATGAGACTGATATCATATCAAGCATCTTCTCTGACCATAATGCTGTAAAACAAGAAATCAATCACAAGAATAAAACTGAAAAACACACAAAAACATGAAAGCTAATAACATGTTATTAAACAATGAGTGGGCTAACAATGAGATCAAGGAAGAAATCAAAACGTACCTTGAAACAAAAGAAAATGAGGACACGCAATCCAAAATCTGTGGAACACAGGAAAAGGAGTTCTAAGAGGCAAATTCATAGCAATACAGGCCTATTTCAAAAAATAAGTAGAAGTTCAAATAAACAATCTAACTTTACACTTACAGGAACTTGAAAAAGAACAACAAACAAAGCCCAAAGTGAGTAGAAGGAGGAAATAATAAAAATCCCTCAGAAATAAATGAAATAAGAGTTAAAAAAAAATACAACAGTGAACCCAAGCTCTAGTTCTTTTAAAAAATAAATAAGACTGACATATCCTTAAACAGATTCTTCAAGACAAAAAAAGAGGGGACCCAAATAAATAAAATCAGAAATGAAAGATGAGGAGTAACAACTGACAGCAGAGAAATACAAATGATTGTTAAGAAAATATTACAAACAGCTATGTGCCAACGAACTGGACAACCTGGACAAAATGGATAAATTCCTAGAAAAAATCTTCCAAAACTGAATCAGGAAAAATCAAAATCTGAATAGAAATATTACATCTAGTGAAATTGAAGGAGTAATAAAAAAACTCCCAACAAACAAAAGCCCTGGGCCAGGTGGTTCCACAGGTAAATTTTACCAAACATTCAGAAAAGAACTAACATCTCTCCTTCTCAAACTATTCAAAAAAATTAAAGAGGAGGGAAAAGTCACAAGCTCATTTTACAAGGCCAGCACTGTTCTAATTCCCAAACCAGATAAACACACTACAAACAAGGAAAATTATAGGCCAATATCCCTGATGAACATAGGTGCTAAAAGCCTCAACAACATTTTACCAAACTAAATACAGTGATACATCAAAAAGATCATTCACCATGATCAACTGGAATTTATTCCAGGGATGCGAGGCTGACAAATCAGAAAGCATGGTACACCACATAAACAAAATGAATGATAAAAACCACATGATCCTATCAATAGATACAGAAAATCATTTGATGAAATACAGCAGCCATGTATGATTAAAAACAAACTTTCTACGAAATGAGAATAAAGAAAACATAACTCAACAAAATAAAGGCCAATATCATACTCAAGGAGCAAAAACTACAAGCATTTCCCTTAAGATTTGGAACATGATAGGGATGTCCACATTCACCACTCCATTCAACATAATACTAGAAATCCTAGTCACAGCAATCAGACAAGAAGTAAAAGACATCCTAATTGGAAAGGAAGAGTAAAACTGTCATTATTTGCAAATAACATAATGCTGTACACAGAGAACCCTAAAGACTCCACCAAAACTACTAGAACTGATCAATGAATTCAGTAAAGTAGCAGGATACAAAGCTAATATCCAGAAATTATTTGCCTTTTTTATATGCCATTCATGAACTATCTGGAAGGGAAATTTAAGAAAAAAGAAAACTATCTCAATCACAATTGCTACAAAAAAGGATAAATTTAACCATAGATGTAAAAGAACCTGTACTCAGAATATTATAAGACACTGAAGAGAGAAAATGAAGAAGATACAAATAAGTGGAAAAATACAGAAAGTTCAAGGACAGAAATAATTAACATCATTAAAATGTACATACTATCCAAAGCAACCTACGGATTCAACACAATACTTATCAAGATACCAATGACCTATTTTACAGAACTAGATCAAATATTTCAAAAATGTATATGGAACCACAAAAGGCCCTGAACAGCAACAGCAACAGCAATCTTGAGAAAGAAGAACAAAGGTGGAGGACTCACTCTACCTAATATCAAACTATAAGAACATAGCAATCAATACAGCATGATACTGGCATAAAAGCAGACACACAGATCAATGGAACAGAATAGAGATCCCAGAAATAAACTTATTCCTCTGTAGTCAATTAATACTTGACAAAGGAGTCAAAAACATACAATGAGCTAAAGACAGTTTATTCAATAAACAGTGTTGGGGAAAATTGGACAGATACATGCAAAAAATGAAACTAAACCACTCTGTTACACCACACACAGGAATGAACTCGAAATGGACTAAAGACCTAAATGTAAGATGCAAATCCATAAAAATCCTAGATAAAACATAGGCAGTAAAATCTCTGACATTTCTCATAGCAACACTTTTTTTCTTCTATATCTCCTCAGGCAAATAAAAGAAAAGAAAAAATAAACAAATGGTACTACATCAAACTAAAAAGTTTTTGCACAGCAAAGAAAACCAACAAAATAAAAAGACAACCCACTGAATACACGAACATTTCACCAATATATATGATAAGGAGTTAATATCCAAAATTTATGAAGAAGTTATAAAACTCAGTATCAAAACAATAAACAGTACAATTTTAAAATGGGCAAAGGAACCCAAACAGACACTTCTCCGAAAGGACATACCTATGGCCAATGGACATATGAAAAGATGCTCAATCATCAGAGAAATACAAATTAAAACCACAATGAGATATTACCTCACACCAGTCAGAATGGCTACCATCAATGAATCAACAAATGACAACCACTGGCAAGGATGTGGAGAGAGGGGAATGCTTGCACACTATTGGTGGGAATGCAGATCAGTGCAGCCACTGTGGAAAGCTGCATAGATATACCTCAAAAAATTAAAAATGGATCTGTCTTATGACCCAGCAATTCCACTTCTGGGAATTTATCTGAAGAAACCCAAAATAATAATTCCAAAGAACATATGTGCAGCCCTGTATTTGTTGCCGCATTATTTACAATCGCTAAAATATGGAATCAGCCCAAGTGTCCATCAGTAAATGAGTGGATAAAACAACTATGGTACATTTATACAATAAAATACTACCAAGCTATAAAAAAGAAGGAAATATTACCCTTTTCAACAGCATGGATGGACTTGGAGAACATTATGCTAAGTGAAATAAACCAGTCATAAAGACAAGTACCGTATGATTTCACTCATATGTGGAATCTAATGAACAAACTGAACTAGCAAGCAAAATAGACTTACAGACAGAGAAGAGACTGACAGTTCCTGGGGGTTGTGAGGAGTGGGGGTGTTAGAGGGATCAAGCAAAAAAGAAAAAGAAGTCATGGAAATGGACAATAGTGTGGTGATTGGGAGGAGAGGGTGGAGGTCAAAGAGGGTAAAGTAGGGATAAATGGTAATGAAAAAAGAACTTAGGTTTCCCAGGAACCAATTCAATAATCTAGCAAGACTACTACTATCTACAATGTTTCTCAGTCATCCCTCTAATACCCATCAAGACAATTTCTCTAATCTCAACTTTCATCAATAAATTGCATGGACAGGACAAGATCATGGCCCTTTCAGCTCCCAAATTCTCATTCCATCATTCATTTGGGCCCTAAACATATTTCCCATCTCTATATATGCTTAGATTTCTTACAAACACTTTCAAAACTCTAAACTTATTTTGTCATTGTTACATGAAAGTAATTTACATCTCAAAACCAGCCAAGTCAAAAAAAAAAGCAACTAAGTCAGTAAGAGACCAAGACTATTAAAACTACTTATTGATAGGTTACTAGTAACTAAATTGTGTTAACGGACATCATACAATCAATTCAATATTAAGTAAAATAATAAAAGTTTTTAAATACCTAACATTTTTAAATATCTAACAAATTAAAATTGACTTACATATTTTAAACAAGTTTAGCGTACCAGACATTTTGATTCAACAAATGTACAAATAGATAGACAGGCATGAAAATATTCCAGAATAAGCATTCACAGTCTAGTTTTGAGAAGCCACTTTTCATTTTTAAGTCTTAAAATCACTTGAAGGAACTGTGAAAGGTGCTGATAGTAAAATTTCCTAAGCACAGCATCTGTGGGCCATGTTCAAAATCCCATCAAGTAGGCTTGAAGATACATTACTTGGCATTTTATAATCTAACAGAAATTCTTATCTACTGGCCATGGATTCCTATTACAAAAGATAGGTAGAATACCAGTTTCAAAGAAGTAGAACACAACATTCTTAAAAAAAAAATCCATCCTGAATGAAGTCATCTTTTATAATGTAAAATTCCTGAGAAAAACTATCTAAATAGCAGATGACTTGTAATTCACGTTCCCAAGGAAACACACTCTGAAATCTGCAAGCAGGTAATTTATTGAGTGAGGAGTGCTCTGGAGAGCACCTGCATGAACACGGAGGCAGCATGATGGGGCCCAGGGAGAAAAAGAACAGTAGTGATCAGTAACGCAATTGCAACAGCAGCCTCAGTTAATCCTGCTAAGAGTCGTAAAGCTAGGCTGTCCCTTCATGGAAGTCCAAAATCAAAGAAAGGGGATGATTCTTTGTAACCCCCACATCAACCAGTGATTAAGGACAGAATGCTTCCAGAAAGAGGACACAATCTTGGGTGAGGTAGTTTCCTCCTGCAAGGGCAATTCCCAGAGAAGGATGCACTAGCCTTTGGCAGCCATGATTCCAGGCAACTAGGGGAATGTTTCACCATCCTGAAGAAGAATCTAGGTGCACATCAAAGAATCCGCTACAACGAATGTACCTTACTTGCACCGGAGACAGCCATAAAGGGCTACATACTGGAGAGAGATCTCAGATGAGCAGGAGACCTATTGTCTTCTCCAGCCTAGTATGTGCCAAGTGCTATAATAGTCACTTTACAGGAGTTATCAAGTTTTATCACTGAATGCCTGCCTCCTGAAGTCACTATTTTCTTGAAGCAAAGATGCTAGAAAATAGGGTAAAAGGTATCAGGATTTGTTACGTATTGTACCTACAATGCTACTTTGGGGTTATTTAACCTTTACCAGGATTAAGTAAATCCTGGTACTTACTTAATTTTCAACTAACACTTTTACCCTGAAAAGCCCTTCAGAAATCACTAGGTGATGCCCTCATTGGACAGATAAAGTCAAGCCAAGAGTAGCTCGGTGATTTCCCTATGATCACACTAGCAGAGGTAGAACCTGCACTCTGGTCTTTTGATTCCAAATTCAGGGATTTCTCTACTTGCTCTGGTACTTTTATACTCAAAAAAAAAAAAAAAAAAAAAAAAAAAAAACTCAGAATATCACCCTGACTGGTGTGACTCAGTTGGACATTATCCTGCAGCAGAAAAAGGTCACCGGCTCAATTTTCAGTCAGGGCACATTCTTGGGTTGTGGGTTTGGTACCTGATAGGGGCGCATATGAGAGGCAACTGATCAATTTCTCACATCAATGTTTCTCTCCCTCTTTTTCTCCCTTCCTTCCCTTCTTTCTAAAAATAAGTAAATAAATAAAATTTTTTAAAAAAAGAAAGCTCAGAATACCAACTTCCCCTAGATCATTTGCATTTTCAAAGTCATAAGAAACTTCACTTAAGGAAAAGACAATTGGTAGTCTGCTAAAAAACATTCTATCTATTAATAATAATAGCTAACATATAACCTCTGTGACAAGCACAATACCAAGCATAATACGTGCTCAACCATACTTTGAATAAAGTCAAAGGGATTGTTCCCACCTAGCCAAAAAGAAAAAAATAAGGTTAAAAAAGCTAAAAGTTGTTAGCTAAGATCACGAATATAATAATGCTCAGTTTGAATTGCACCTGATTTCAAAATTTGTGCTCTTAATGTTAAACCATCCACTATGCTATAGCTCTACACTTCTCAATTCTCCTTTTCTGAACTTTGCAAATTTCCATGATGCACATAATTTGTTTTCGTAACTAGAAATATATTATTATGTATAAACATTTTTATTTTAAAAATTAAATCATTGCTTAAAATATTTCAAAGTTGAGACTTCCAAATATGGCAACATAGGTAAACACAGCTTGCCTCCTTGCATAACAGCATCAAAATTAAAACTGAACAAACCCTCACTCAGACTGGCAGAAATCAAGTTGAATGGAAGTCTGACAACTATGGAATTAAAGAAACAGTATCCATCCAGACTGGTAGGAGGGATGGAGATGCAGAATGAGTTGGTCTCAGACCCACGTGTGGTGGGAAAAAATTTGGGGTGGATATCTTGGTAGCAAGGAGTCCCAACCCCACACCAGGCCCCCAAGCCTGGGGTTCCAGTGCCAGAAAGATAAGTCCCTAACTTCTAACTGTAAAAACCAACAAAGACTGAGTTGGTGGAAGGAACTACAGGAGTCTCTAGCAGTACCTCTTAAAGAACCCACACATGAACTTACTCAGACTCACTGCCTTTGAGCTCCAGCACCAGAGTAGCAGCTTGAAAGGCATCAGTTGCATATAGGAGGAACTATGGTATCTGGCATCAAGGTAAGACCTCAGGGAGAGCTTTCTCCCAGATGGAAAGGCAGGCAGAGCCACAGAGCCATTAGGCAGGTACCATGTCTGAGACTCCATCAACCTGGCTAACAATGTTTGCTCTATCCTGGAGATGCCCTGAGGCTCCATTTCACCCAACTTATAGCAGTTAACAATAACTTTTCCATATAAATGGCTTGTCTTGGTTCCTGCTTCACAACTTCCTAAACCCTTTCCAAAAAGCAACAGCTGGCCTCAGTGATTCCACAGGCCCCATACCACTAGCTAAGCAGCCTCAAGCACAGCACTAGCAGCAGCCAGCCTAGATTCATAGCTTGGCTTCATCTGGGAATATCAAAGCCCAGCACAAGTAGCAGCCATCTCAGATTACTCTACAGTTCATGCTGACTGGCCCCAGCAAAACACAGGTGGGGACTGACCTTGGCCTGCACCACCAGGAAAGCCCAGGGCCTGTGCACCCAGTACATAGCTACAGATTACGTCAGAGCACCACCTCCCTACCCCTACAGAGCTGATCTTCCATGGAGGACAGAGTGTTGGGAACTGCCCTGCCTGGTTTCAGGAGCTATAACCCCTCCATGGCTAAGGCTAAGTGAGCGACCTTCCAACCATAAGCCACTAAGGAGACAAGGCTTATCTCCCTGGCAGGGGCACCACTTCTGCTCCTTTTTCTTCACCCCACCTGGCCCCCAATGCTTGATCAGTTAGCCAATGACAGGTAAGATTCCCCAAGGGGAGAGTGACCTAAGACAGGCACAATCATGTGTAGGTCCCAAGTAAGGACTTGGGAGGCTACAGCAAAAGGGGGTGATGGACCCTCAGCTATGACATAGCCTCAGTCCTCATTCTGTCTGCAAGAAGTCTCCTAATCTCTCGGTTGCCTTACTTCCCCTGCCTGACTTAAGCCTCAGACAATGCCTTAAGCCTGAAACAATGCTGGTGGTGGGTGCCACCTGTGCTGGAAAGGGCAGGTGCCCTGGGTGATAATACCTAAGAAAGAATATGTAAAATCCTTTGAAACCTGCTTTTGTTTAGAATGCTCTCAATTAAATAAGGGTCCAAGCAAAAAGTGAGTTTGTTCCTCAAAGTTTTATGGCTCTTTAGCTATCTGACCCTGACTCAAAATAGGCCCTCAGAGTTCTTTGTATGTTATCTATTGTTTGATCCTTACTTCCTGACAATGATTAATGAGCTTTACTTGTATTCCTGTGCAAAAGGAACCTGATAAAAGCCCATTGAGGAAAAGGCTCTTGGTCTTTCTCCTTTGAGAGATCGGCCACCTTTCCTCCCCAAGCAGATCATGTCTTGGTAGACTTAATCTCATCTGTGGTGGCCAGGGGGGCCCTTCTGGCAGAGCCCCCCCCCCACAACAGAGTTTAGTGGTCAGTGGTCACAGCCAATCCTTGCAACTGACTGGCCTGGGTAAATCCCTCCCATTGACCTGGCAACAGCAACCAAAGCTCAACTACAAGAGGAGGGTATACTCAGCCCACACAAAGGGCACACCTCAAACACCCAGCTTGGGTGATTATGGTAGGCTGTGCCACTGGATCCTGTAGGACACCTCTACATTAGGTGACACTACCAAGACAGGGAGTCATAGAAGCTCTACCTAGTACACAGAAACAAACACAGGGAGGCTGCCAAAAGGAAGAGACAAAGAAACATGGCCCAAAGGAAAGAACAGAACAAAACTCCAGAAAAACAAGTAAACAAAATGGAGATAAGCAATCTATTAGATGCAGAGTTCAAAACACTGGTTATAAGGATGCTCAAGGAACTTAGTGAGGACCTCAGGAGCATAAAAAAGATCCAGTCAGAAATGAAAGGTACACTAATTAGAAAAAAGAACAATTTACAGGGAAACAATGGTAGAGTAGATGAAGCCAAGAATCAAATCAATGATTTGGAATATAAGGAAGCAAAAAACAACCAATTAGAACAACAAGAAAAAAGAATCCAAAAAAAACAAGGATAGTATAAGCAGCCTCTGGCACACCTTCAAGCTTTCCAACATCTGCATCATTGGGGTGCCAGAAGAAAAGAAAGAGAAAGAAGTTGGAAAACTGTTTGAAAAAATAATGAAAGAAAACTTCCCTAACTTGGTGAAGGAAATAGACATGCAAGCCCAGGAAACACAGAAAGTCCCAAACAAGCTGAAAGAGGCCCACTCCAAGACACATCATAATTAAAATGCCAAAGGTTAAAGATAAAGAGAGACTCTTAAAAGCAGCAAGAGAAAAGCAGTTTGTTACCTACTGGAGAGTTCCCATAAGACAGTCAGCTGATTTCTCAAAAGAAACTTTTCAGGCTAGAAAGAATTGGCAAGAAATATTCAAAGTCATGAACAGCAGGGACCTACAACCATGATTGCTCTACCCAGCAAAGATAAGATTTAGAATCAAAGGGCAGATAAAGAGCTTCCCAGACAAGAAAAAACTGAAGGAGTTTGTCATCACGAAACCATCATTGTATGAAATGTTAAGGGAACTTATTTAAGAAAAAGAAGGTCAAAACTGTAAACAATAAAGTGGCTATAAATACATACCTATCAACAGCTGAATCAAAAAAAAAAAAAAAAAAACAAGAAGAACAGAGACAGAATCATGGATACAGAGAGAGTTTTGATGGTTGCCAGATGGGAGGCGGGTATAGGGGAATGGATGAAGAGGTGATGGAATTAAGCAGTACCAACAGGTAGCTACAGAAAAACCATGGGGATGTAAAGTACAGTACAGGGAATGGAGTAGTCAAAGAATTTATTGTGTGACCCGCAGACACAAACAATGGTTAGGGACTGCCTGAGGGAGTGGGGGGGGTGCTGGGTGGAAGGAAGCAAATGGGGAAAAATCAGGATCATTGTAATGGCATAATCAATAAAATATAATTTAAAATAAAATAGACTACTTAAAGGAAAAAAGGAAGTTGAAAATATAAGGCTATATAAAAAATTAAACATCTTACAGCACAAAATAAAGTCATATCCTTGTCAGAGATCTAACTCAATATGATTTATCACTTAATTCATCCCACACCACAATGCATTTGGCACAGCACTGTGTAAAGACAGAAATTCTTAAATCATTTTCCAAATATTATTTAGTTAATAAAATCCAAATAAAGCTTCACTTAGACTCTGGATAAACTTTAATATTAGCATACTTATGTAAAACTTAATCATAGTCTGATATTAAAAACTGAGATGAGGAAAAAATGTGATTTATTATAATAAATATGCCAATCAATCACAGTGTATGTAATGGCCATAGATCCACCCTAAAGTAAGTTACCCTATCATAGCGCATGTTGAGAACACAATCCAAGACAGCCAGGTTACGTGACCCCCTGTCTATTTCCAACTGACCAGATGTGATCACCCAACAGCAGTTATTCATAAACTAGATAGCAGCCAATAAAAAGATTTAATAGAAAAAAATGTTAAAAACTGCTGTTGAGTCCCATGCTTAGGCCTTTGAATTGAAAACTATGAAGACAAATGACTAATTAGCTCCACAAATTGTCACTAAACAGATATACAGTGCAGTTATGATGTAAAGTAAGAGTACCGAGGGAATTAAGCAAATCAAGTTATAACCCAGCCAAAGTTTCAAAGACCACAGACTCTTAGTATGCAGAGGCTATGAAGAAAAAAAAAACTAAAATAGATGGTAAGAAAGTTAGCTAATAGCAGAAACAAAAGTATACAAGGGGGGACCCAAAAAAATACCAAAATTAAATCTGGAGGGAGCAACTCTTGTAGTACAGGCTTCCTCTGTTAGGTGAGCATTCTAGGAACCCAGCTATATCAGTGTACCAGCTGGTGTTGTTGTGAGAGGCTGTGTTCAGCTTCAGTGAATTTTTTTTGTAGTCTCTTTCGATGTTTTTACACATTTCACAAAGGACACATTTTGCTGATGTGGAAGAGGTGAAACAAAAAAAATGGCAGAAGTACTAAAAGGCATCATAATTAATGAGTTCAGAAACTGTTTTGAACAATGGAGAAAAAAGTCTTGATAGGTGTATTGCATCAAATGGAGAGTACTTTGAAAGTGACTGAAATTTTTTATATAAAATTCCAAGTTTTTTGAGTTGCCCCTTGTACAAAGGACACATACATATGAAGAAGTCACTAAGACCTTTAACAGCAGAACTCTATAGTCAAAAACCTATAAAGCCCTGTCACGAAGGTACTGAACTTCACTGTGCTGGATCCTTCAAAGACTTTCAATAAAAATGTCTCAGAGACTCAGCTCCATATTAAATTTTTGATTTTGAATTCCCATGAAATTCCATCTTTCTTATTGCTAAGTGCATCCACCATTACCCTATTTTTGAGCTAACCTGATGGACCCTTTATTCCTAGAACCTAATAAAACTACTCATAATTATTATTACTATTTCAGAGCCATGACAGCTTATTTCTAGAATGATCTGTAAAAGATGTGCTTCATGGTGCCACAGTTCATAGAAGGAAGAATCTTAAATATCCTATGATCTCACACTACTCCCAATCTCAGAAGACTAAACCAGCAATGGACACCTGACCCAGATGAAGCAACTCTGTTGCCCAGCTAGAGACCAATGCATGACAAGAAAAGGTAAAGAGAGCATTTCAGATTCTTTTCTTAGAATTTGAAAATTGAGGCATTGGGCCAGTTGGTTATGTAAAAGTATGTGACAAGTAAGTAGAATCATGTGGTCAGATGGCAATTTGAGGTCTTGAGATACTGACCAAGCAGCAACAAAGAGGATGCATGCCGACATGAAGATACAAGATGTCAGTGCTCTATGAGAAAGTTTGAGGAAGAGGAAGGAGCTGCCTCTAACTCTATTCTAGATCCTACTCTCTAGAGACCCAATGGTACAGGAAATCTTATTCTTTGATCATTTTGAAACCTCACAATAAATACCCCTTTCAACTTAAACTGATTTGATAAAATTTGTGATCCTTGAAATACAAAAAGAATTTATTAGAACACTGTTCAATGATGGCAGATCATATTCATGCACTTAATATTTAATTATTATCTATTTCCTCTCCTCCATATTTCTTAGACGAGTAGTCTGTACTACGTTTTTACTTATTTTTAGTATTTTTTTATATTTTTAAAATTTATTCCCTTACTTCCCAATTATTTTGCCTGAAACTGAACTAGGTATAATATACCTGTTCCATTCAGTGGACATTTCTGTCTTTGACTTGAATTTTCTCCAACATTCATACATACTTGCCTCTACTTGTCACCTAAGTGCTGAATCTGTATTTTCACTTGCCTTATGAACCTCTACACTGAGATGTCTACACTTCTAGTTCAAACTCACCTCCCTCCCCAAACCAGTTCTTCCTGCTCTATTTGTTACCTTAATTAATTCCATCATCCTCACAGCTACCCAAACTACTCACAAGCCAACAAATCCTATCAATGTTATCAATTTTTTTTACAATTTAAATAATTTTTTATTTTTCAATTTCAGTTGACATACAATATTATATTATTGCAATAGTTCCTGATGTACACTGCAGTGATTAGATATTATAAAACTTACTAAGCAGTCATTCCCATAAATCTCATATCTACCTGACACAGTACATAATTATTGGAGTATTATTGACTACATTCCCTATGTTATATTTTACAACCCCATGACTATCTGTAACAAGCCATTTTTGCTTATTAATCCCTTCACCTTCTTCACCCATCCCTTTCATTCCCCAAAGCCCTTTCATCTGGCCTCTATCAGATGTTCTCTGATATCCTAGTCTGTTTCTGCTCTGCTTGTTCATTTATTTGGTATTTTAGATTCAATTATTGATAGATATGTATTTATTCCCATTTCATTGTTCATACTTTTTATCTTTTTCTCTTCTACTTAAAGAAAACCCTATAACACTGCATGTAATATTGGTTTGGTGGTGCTTTTCCCTTTCATGGAAAGCTGGGGTTTTTTTTAATTTTTAAGTATATTTTATTAATTATGCTATTACAGTTATCCCATTCTTTTTCATACCTTTATCGCCCTCTGCCGGGCACTCCCTTTCCTCCAGCATCCCCCACCCCCTCGGTTCATGGCCATCGGTCATATATGTAAGTTCTTTGGCTTCTCCATTTCCTGTACTATTCTTAACAGCCTGGTGTCTATTTTGCGCCTACCCATTATACGTCTTATTCCCTGTACCATTTCATCCCTTCTCCCCGTGCCCCTTCCCACTGATAAACCTCCATGTGATCTCCATTTCTGTGATTCTGTTCCTGTATTAGATGTTTGCTTACTTTGTTTTTGTTTACTTTTAGGTTCAGTTGTTGATAGTTTTGAGTTTGTTGTCATTTTACTGTTCAGTTGTGATCTTCTTTTTCTTAGATAAGTCCCTTTAAAATTTCATATAAGTGCTTGGTGATGATGAACTCCTTTAACTTGACCTTATGTGGGAAGCATTTCCATTCTAAATGGTAGCTTTGCTGGATGGAGTCATCTTGGATGTAGGTCCTTGCCTTTCATGACTTTGAATAAGCCTTTTCAGCCCCTTCTTGCCTGTAAGACTTCTTTTGACAAATCCACTAATAGTCTTATGGGAACTCCTTTGTAGGTACCTCTCTCCTTTTCTCTTACTGCTTTGAAGATTCTTTCCCTATCTTTTTTCTCGGGAAATGTAATTATGATGTATCTTGTGCTTCTCCTTCAATCCAACTTCTTTGGGACTCTCTGAAATTCCTGGATTTGTATGTCTAGTTCCTTTGCCAAACTGGAGTTTTCCTTCATTATTTTTTCAAGTAAATTTTCAATTTCTTGATCTTCCTCTTCTCCTTTTGGCACCCCTATGATTAGGATGTTGGAACATTTAAAGTTGTCCCAGAGATTCCTAAGTCTCTCTTATTTTTTTGAATTCTTGTTTATTCATTCTGTTCTGGTTGAAAGTTTATTTCTTCCTTCTGTTCCAAATCACTGATTTGAGTCCCAGTTTCCTTCCATTCACTGTTGGTTCCCTATATATTTTTCTTTATTTCACTTTGCATAGCCCGCACTTCTTCCTCTATTTTGCAACCATGCTCAATCATTTCTGTGAGCATCCTGTGTACCAGTGTTTTGAACTCTACATCTGATAGGTTGGCTATGTCCTCATCACTTAGCTCTTTTTCTGGAGTTTTGATCTGTTCTTTCATTTGGGCCATATTTCTTTGCCTCGGTGCACCTGTTATATAGTAAGGGGCAGAGCCTTAGGTATTTGCCAGGGTAGGGCCACCCACTTTGCTGTGTTGTGGTGCTGTGTGTCCAGGAAGGGTCAGAGAGGGAACAATGCTGCTTGCCTGGCTCTCAACCTGCTTTCAGTCACTTCCCCAGCTACCCACAAGGGTACTGGACCCTTCTGGTACTAATTCCCAGGAGGGGTGGGTTTACGTAAGTTCTAGGACTCCATGGATTCCTACAATGGACTCTCTTGTGAGACAGGGAGTTTTTTCTGCTGCCACAGATTTTTACAGCCAGAGGTTCTGAGGCTTTAGTTTCCTATGCTGGAACCCTGGGTTACTTGGTCTCTCACTCCCCAGTCATTCCTCCTGGCTTATCTGCACACAAACGTGGGACCACCCAGTCCACCAGCTGCCTTGCTGTATGTCCTCACTACCCCAGCTTCTGGTCTCTGCCCCTCTTACCAGTCTGAATGAATGTTTCTTCTTTAATTCCTTGGTTGTCAGATTTCCATACAGTTCAATTTTCTGGCAGTTCCAGTTGTTTTTTGTTTTTAAATTCATTGTTATCCGTCTTTTGGTTGTGCAACGAAGTGAACTGTATCTACCTACATCTTGGCCAGAAGCTCTAATACTTGTATCTCATGGAAAGCTCTTTATACTCCTTCAATTCTAGATGCTCTTCTGGGTGGAGTAATCTTGGTTCCAGGTCCTTGCTTTTCATCACTTTGAATACTTCTTGCCACTCTCTTCTGGCATGCAAAGTTTCTATTGAGAAATCAGCTGACAATTTCATGGGAGCTCTGTTGTAGGTAACTAACTGCTTTTCTCTTGGTGCTTTTATGGTTCTTTTTGGCCTTGATAGTATGGCTCAGTTGGATGGGCATCAGCACACAAAGCAAAAGGTCAATGGTTCAATTCCCAGACAGGGAACATGCCTGGTTGTAAGCCAGTACCAGCTGGGGTACATGCAAAGGCAACAGATTGATGTTTCTGTCACAAATTGATGTTCCTCTCCCTCTCTTCACTTCTCTCTAAAAATAAATTAAAAAATTTTTAAAAAATACTTTTTGTCTTTAACCTTTGGCATTTTAATTCTGATGTGTGTTTGTCTGGGCCTCTTTGGATTCATCTTATTTGGGACTCTGTACTTCCTAGACTTGTATGTCTATTTCCTCTACCAGGTTAAGGAAGTTTTCTGTCATTATTTTTTTCAAATAAGTTTTCAATTTCTGCTCTTATCCTTTTAGTGCCACCATGATGAAAATGTTGGTCTCCTGAAGTTGTCCCAGAAACTCCTTACATTTTCCTCATTTTGTGGGGGCAGGGGCAATTCTTTTTTCTTTTTGCTGCAGTGACTGGGTGTTTTTTACTGCCTTATATTCCAATTTGCTGTTTTGATTCTCAGCTTCATCTACTCTACTGTTGATTCCCTATAAATTATTCTTCATTTCAATTAGTGTATCCTTCATTTCTGATTGGTCCTTTTTTATGCTATTGAGGTTCTCACTAAGTTCATTGAGTATCTTTATACCAGTGTTTTGAAATCTGCATCTAATAGATTGCTTGTCTCCATTTTGTTTCATTCTTTTTTCTGGTGTTTTGTCCTGGTGCTCTTTCATTTGAGCCATGTATTTGTTGCCTCATTTTGGCAGCCTCCCTGTGTTTGTTGCTATTATTAGGTACATCTGCTATATCTTTTGGCTTGATAGAGTGGTCCAATGAGGTAGGTGTCCTGTAAGGTCCAGTGGCACAGCCTCCTCATTCACCTAAAGTGTGCCCTCCTCCCACCCCTACATGTGCTGTATACACCCTCCTATTGTAGTTGAGCCCTGATTGCCATTGGCACATCAATGGAAGGGATTTACCCCCCAGGCCAATCGGCTACAAGGAGTATCTGTGACCACTGACCAACGTGGATGATCAGCTGTGCACAGGCCCACTCCACAAAGCAGGACTTACTTCAGTGGGGCTCTGATGTTCACTGAGTTCACCCCTTGAGTGCATCACTTGTGGAAGTAGTTGGGTGGTGGTGCTTCAAAGTGGTCTAAAGCTATCCACCAAGTGCTCCGGCTCTGGGGTGACATTTTGTACAGGCCAAGGTCAGCTGCTACTTGTGTTCTGACCAGCACTACCTGCCATAAGCTACAAAGCTAACTGCAGATGGTTGCTACTTATGCTGGGCTTGGAGGTGCCCAGGCAAGGCCAAGCTGACAACCAAGAATGCCTGCTGCTAGTGCCAAACCTGGTGCCACTTGGTAAAAGGTTTGTGCCATGTCAAGGACATAAACTGCCTATTTGATAGATTTTAGGAGGTCTAAAACATGAGCTAAGACATGCCATTATTATGAAAAACCCACTGGAAACAGCTTAGATGGGCTTGAACATTGGTTGGAGTGAGGCCTGAGGGTATCACCAGGGCTGGGCATACGGTGTGAAGCAGGTTGATTGAGTCTGAGATATGGTACCTGCCTTCCAGCTCTGTCAAGGGAAGGGCTGAGAAAAAGGAACAATGGTTTTTTCCAGCACTCTTGTCTGGGAAAAAGCTGCCTCTCCAGCTCTTGACCTGATGTCATATAGTACAGTTCCTCTCCATATAACCCTGGTGCCTTTCAAGCAGCTGCCCCAGAACTGGAACTCAGAGGGAGTAAGTCCAAGTTAGTCTGTGCACAGGTCCTTTAAGAGGAACTACCTGGGACTCCAGAAGCCCTCCCTCTCACTCAATCACAATCCCAACTGGTTTTTACAGCCACAAGTTACAGGGATGTCTCTTCCTGGCACCGGAACACTGGGCTGGGGGGCTTGGTATGGGGCTAGGACCCTTTGCTCCTCAGGGAGAACCTCTGCGGCTGAGATATTCCTCACAGTTTTTATCCACCACACGTGGGTGTGGGACCAGCCCATTCCATGCCTCTGCCCCTCCTACCTGTCTTGATGTGGCTTCTTTACATCCTTAATTGTAGGGCTTCCATTCAGCTAGATTTCAGCAGTTCTAAATGATGGTTGTTCTGTAGTTTAGATGTAATTTTGATGTGGTTGTGGGAGGATGCAAGTACCACATTTACCTCCTATCAATTCTATCTCTTAACTTTCTTGAAAAATCAATCTAAACTGAGCAATGTGGACAAGTGATTGTAGGACACTGAGCAGAATAAAGAGCTTCTACAGAGGTATGATGGGATGAAAGAACAGGGTAAGTTGTGGGAAATGTAATTAATGAGAATAGCCAGGTCAGTATGTGTACAGAGATGTGTGAAGATGAGCCTGAAATGTGTTAAAGGGACCAGGGCATTATGTGCATGAGTCCCAAAGTAAGGAATCTATACATCTTTCCTACGAGCACTGAGCAGTCACTAGCAGAATTTAGACAGAAGAGTGATGCATTCACCTGATTTACTTTTCATAAAGATTACGTGGAAAAATTGTTGAGGGTTTTCCTTATTATAAATTCGATCATTTAAAAAGCTTGCATGGCTCCTTATTTTCTATAGTATAAAGTCCAAAACCCATTCCAATCTCATATCTTATAACTAACCTATCCCCATGCAAAAATACTTTTGCATTTACCTCATTCCTGTCTCTAAAATGCCTTCTCTCCATTGCTCCTCCTTGCCTTAGCTACTCTTCCAGCTTCTGCAAGGCCTTCAACAATCTGCCCCAATTCTCCCTCACCCTTCTGACACTAAAATTACTTTTTCTTCTGTACTCAAAAACTTCCTCTATGTATCTATTAATGCTTATCACATTGCTTTGTAATTATTTAAGTATCTGTCTCTCCCATTAAAACTCAAAGAGTTTTTTATCCCTAAGCCGAGCACAGAAATTAGCACAAAGTGAACATTCAACAGTATGATGAATGAATGTCTACATACAAACACAAACATGAAATTTTTCTTGAATAAAGCAAGGGAGTGATAAGGAAAGTGTTCCTTTAAGAAATTTAGAGTATATAACAATACCAACATCAGCAGCAGCTAACACTTATAAAGAGCTTATTGTGTGCCAAATACTCTTATATGTACTAATTCATTTAGTCCTCCCAACAACACAATGAGAAGGGTACTATTGTAGTATTATGACCATTTTAATGAGATTAGGAGAAGTCAAGTAACTTATAAAAAAAGCAACTCAACTAGCAAATGGGGTGTGGATACCATCCCAGTTAGTATGCCTCTACAGTTCATTCTCAACCACTAAGTATATTGACTCTACCTCAAGCAAAAGACCACCAGGATCAGAAGAGAAAATTTAGTTCTAACCCTGATAATCTCTTCTTTATTCTTCAAACACTGAAAATAAACCTATACCAAGGAAATTAATCCTACTTTTTAAAATTTACTTAATTTAAAATTAAGTAAATTTATTAATTTAAAATAAATGAGTTATAATTTAATGAAACTTAAAGGAGTAACTAATCTGGGACACCTTCCCTAGCACCTTAGTTTACCTTAGGGTCCTCTTGCTGTGTGCTCTTGGGGCTACCTGTACTTTTCATTCCTAACATTCACACAAGAATGTGACCATATAATTATGTGATTCTTTGAACAGTTCCTCTTTCCTTCTCTGGACACTAAGTTCCTCAGGGGTTAATGTCTGTTTTACTCAACAATGTGTCCACAGTATATAACAGGCCCATAATAGATGTCTGGGGAATAGATACTTTCAAAATGTCTCCCCTATTCATCACCCTTTTTTTCTGCTCACATAGCCATCACTCAATATAAAACATAATTACTTATGCCTAAAATATTAAATCACTCCAATCTGATCTCTGCCTACACTCTCCTATGGTTTTAATGCATCACATGCAACACTGGCAAGTTAATCTTCCCAAAACATTCCTTGTAATACTCATTTCAGCAAATATTATTAACTCCTACTATGTACCTGAAGGAAACCAGAATATGTCACCCCAAAATATGCCACTTTGGCACACTGACCACTGTTAATTAAAAGCACTTAAGAAATAGGATGTGCAAAAATAACACTCTGACCCTCCTTTTTCTTCCTGAAAGCAGGAGGTAAAACTCCCATGTGAAAGGCACCCTCCCTATAGCAACAAGATAGAAGGCACCCTCATCACCAGAGATGGAGAACTTCGGGCTGAGAAACCTATACTAACAAACATTGTTAAACTCCTCCTTATCTTCCTAATTATTTCTTCACCATTTACTATCCCTAACCCAAAGCCCTTTGTCTTGCCAACTCTTCAGAAATGTATTGTTTCTTTTTCTAAAAGGTGTAAACACTTTCTGCCCTGCTCATTTCTTTGGGTCTTCATTTTCTTGGGAAGGCTCTCATGTACATGTAAAAATTTAATAAAATTTGTATGCTTTACTCCTCTTAATCTGTTTTATGTCAGTTTAAGAATTAATTCTTAGGCCCAGCCAAAACCCAAACAATGCAGAGATGAATTTTTCCTCCCCTTCATGCTAAATATGTTGCACTGCTTAATAAAATCTTATTGATTTCCTAATGCCTACAGAGCAAAGTTCAAAATTTCAGTTAGATTTGTCTGCTGAAAGAAACAAGAAGTAAAGTCACCCCAAACTTGGTGTCTAATACCATTCCCCACTAAAAGAAAAAGGGCTCCTCAAAGAGATGGCTAATTTCAGAGCTAGGAAAGGCAGATAAAGGATGAGCCTAGAATGAATACCTTGTTAAGCCAGAAATTAAGAGCTCAAAAAAAAAAAAATGATAGGGGCATGTCAAAGGACTCAGGAACCATTTGGAAGGGGCTCCCACTGTTCAAATTTGAGATAATTTGAGCATCAAAGTAATTAAGTACAGTGATGAGTATAAACCATGAAAAAAATTGAAATTATGAGTTTGAACCAACAGGAAAAGAAGGTGGGAGGAAAGAAGGAAGAGAGGAAAGAAAGAAAGGAGGGAGGGAGAGGAAAGGCAGGAAGGAGGGAGGGGAGGAGGGAGGGAGAGAGGGAGGGAAGAAGGGAGGGAGGTAAGGGAGATAAAGGTGAGAGGGAAGGGAACTTCTAGAGAAGGGAGGTAGGACTATGATGGAAGAGAGGCAGAAGGGAAGGGGAGGAAGGAGCCAAGGACCAAATGGTAAATGTGGAGGGAATTCTGGAGAGGGAAAATCATTTTCAGTCACTGTGGTAAAGACTAGATCAGAAATGAATCAATAATAGAAGTTAAATCTAGGGAAAATTTTGATAAAGAGCAGAATATTTGCATGGTCTTATAAATATCTGCCTATAGATGCAAAAGAAGAAAAATTATTATCATCCAGGCAAAAAATTGAGCTGTACCTTGACCTTTGACAAAGTTATTAAAGTTAACATCACCTAGGAGAGACAAAAAGATATCACGGGCCTCCTGATGTGATAATCTCAGGACACAACATCTTCTAGGAAGCATTCTGGCCAAGAATGCATAAGCCCAATCTAATTACAAGAAAGGCACAAACACAACATTAGGAACACACTGGGGGTGGGGGGAGGGGTGGGAAGCAAGGGGGCACTCTGTATTCTTCACGGATGTCATAAATTGCAAAGAAATGCTTTGGAAATGCATGACAATGAAATATAACATCCAGTCCCAACTGGACTCCATACCAGAGAAAGAAAATGCTACAAAGGACATTATCTGATCAACTGACAAAACTGAATTTATAAATAATAAATTGAATAGATGAAAATTTATGTAGTTGACAACTATACCATGGTTATGCAAGAAAATATCCCTAATCTTCACTGAAGTATTCAGAGGTGAAGGACTATAACCGATCCTGATATGATTTTCTTTTTTTCAAAAAGAAAAAATTACAGAGAGACAGTGACAGAAGGAAGAGAAGGAGAAAGAACACCAACACACAGAGGAAGAAGAGAAGGAAAAGGATAAGGGGGAAGGGAAGGGAATCGTAAAGGGAAGAACTGAGCAAATGATAAAACAAATAGGATAAAATGTTAAATAATAGGTAAGTCTAGATAAAGCATATACAGGTGTTCCTTGTATTATTGGGTTGGCCAAAAGTTTGTTTATTTGTTTTTCTTCAGGATGGCTCTGGTAATGCTTAGTTGTCTTTAACCTTATTCAAAACAATTCTGTTAGATTGTATTGTGAAAGCTGTCATATCAGCATGTATTTTAAAAAAGTATCAAAAATGGTGAATTTTTGTGTAGCCATTTTAATATTGAAGATGAAAGAATATATGTAACATGGTACAGCCAAGGGGGGGGCCAAATAGGGATTTGTAATGGGGTCCAGAACTCAGGGTATTCAGGAAATATTAGAAAATATATCTATATATAGGATGTCCTCACCCCCACAAGTCTTAGCTGGGGAATGGGACGCATGGAGCAAAGCCATTGAGAGTTGTTTTAAATAGCAACAGTTTTGCAGCTAACCTCTAGAATGGTCATTTAACATATCTATAACCTTTAACTGGTTTCATGGATATGTTAAGTAGCTGTGGCCATGCTTTGAGCCAGGGGGATGGGAGTGACTTTAACTCATGATGCAACTGGGAGGCAACTCCCCCTGGTTACAGAGCCTGTGTGAGAGCTTAGAGATGACTGGCTCCACACCATGGGGCCACACCATGGGGCCACGCCTGCCTAGACTTACTATGGCAGCCCAGTAGAGCTGGAAAAATATGGGAATGCTGGCAGGTGTAACTAATTGTGGGAGGAGTTGGAAATGGGGCTGCAGAGGAAAATTGGCACTGGGATTTAAACCTAGGCACAGCAGCCATGCTGGGGCTTTTCAGGACCACGTGACTTTGATGACAGTTGGGACCATGTAGCTTTAGGGTGCACCCTTTTTGCCACATGGCTTAGGAAGCAGGAGAGACTTTGCCTGGAAGAAAGGGGGTGAAAGGATTCTTGCTGGTGGGCCATGGGAAGGTGCCACATGATTTTGGATTAACTGGAGATCGCAGTGGTGACACAGCTGATGGTGCCTGAACCAAGGGGCTGCCTGAACCACGGACTTCTACTTGCTTTCCTGAGATATGGTACCCCTGACTGGGCAAAGGGGAGAAGGAAGGACTGTGTGTGTGTGGGTATTCTAAAGGACTTCAGTATTTTTAATGAAAACATTAAACCATTACTCTAAGTCTGTATAACTTTTTTAATAAATAATCCCTTTCCTTTTTGCCAATCTCTGGCATTGAGAGACATCTTTTCCTGGCAGCAGGTAAGATGAACTTAGTACGGAGGGTAGTGGGAGACCCTGGAGCACAAGGGTGGGTCCATTCAGTAATAGTATATCATTCGCACCCCCCAGGTCTGTTCTGTAACAAATATGCAACATTTTCGGCATATATCATGATTTATTATTTCAAGAAAGGTAAAAATGCAACTGAAACGCAAAAAAAAGATTCATGCAATGTATGCAGACCATGCTGGGAGTGACTGAACATGTCAAAAGTGGTTTGTGAAGTTTCATGCTGGAGATTTCTCACTGGACAATGCTTCACAATCAGTAGACCAGTTGAAGCTGATAGTGACCAAATCAAGACAATGAGAACCATTTAATGTTATACCATGCAAGAGATAGCTAACATACTCAAAATATCCAAATCAATAAAGTTATTAGTGAAAATAAAAAATGTGTCTTTTATTTTACAAAAAAAAATCCCTGATGTTTTGGCCAGCCCAATGCTTTATTCTTGAAACTTTTTGTAACCTTGAAATTCATTTTAAACAAAAAGTTAAAAATTATATATGTATTCAGCTAAACCTGCACAATCCAATATAGTAGCTACTAGCTACATGAGGCTGTTGAAAAGCTGAAATATGATTAGTCCAAATTGATATGTGCTGTTAGTTCAAAAAATATACCAGATTTCAAAAACTTAGTACAAAAAAGAATGTAGGGTATCTCATTAATAATTTTTATATGGATTACATGTGAAAATATTTTAGACATATTAGGTCAAAGAAAATGTTTTTAAAATTAATTTTACCTCTAATTTTTTAAAAAGTGGCTATCAGAAACTTTAAATTACATATGTGACTCATCTGCATTGGACAGGGCTGAGCTAGACAAGAATCTCCAAAATGGGGTAGCACACCATATTTTTGTAAATTTGTCTCTCAATTTCTTTGTATTCTAAACATACCTCTCCCTCTAAAAATCACTTAGTTTTAAGCTTCCCAAAGGGCAGGGATTGGGTCTTGATTGTATCCCTAGTATCTAATGCATAGTGTTATAAATATTTGTTTAGTCAAAGGCAATATGCAAAGGAAGAAGGGTGGGCAGGAAGAATGTACTGATTCTCATCTGAGTCTTTGCTTATACTGTAACTCCTTCCTAGAAGGAAACTTTTCTCTTCCTCTTCCAATCACACGTAATCTTCAAAACCCATTTTTGTACACTTGTTTTCTACAAGGAGACTTCCCACTCACACAGATTCATTTTTGATCTTTCCTCGTCTATGCTACTATAGCCTTCATTGGCTGTATCATTTACTTTGGCACTTAATCATATAAGTTCCTTGTGGGAGAAGTTAGATTTCACATTTTTTCCTATATCTTCCACAGTGACTAGCACAGTGTTAACCACATCAGTTGATGGGGATGAGGAGGGGGTGGGGAGAGGTCCGGAGGCAGGGAGAAGGGCCCCAGCAACAAGATGCCAAAAAAAGAGAAACAGGTTAGGAGTTGAAAAATTTAACTGTAGTCTGCTTTGACATCTACTGTGTGCCTTAGATAAATCACTCAATCTCTCTGCTTCTACTTTCTCATCTTTTAAATCAGATAGACTTGTTGACCATAGAAGCCTCCTATTTCTGCAATTCTAGAATAATTAAATCCATTTTTCTCTAGCAATATTATTGATATATACCAGTAAAAGTACATCAAATACACTGTTAAACTGCAGTAAGTTACTTAAGAAAGAAATTGCAACAAAATTTATAAACTGCCCAAACTACTAAACGCTGATAAGTTTCTGGCCATCTAGTACTTTAAATTCACATTTCTCTTCAAAGGACTATTAGCAAAATAGTCAATACATACATAGAGAAGACACCTCAATTTTTTTTCAGACTCTTTCAAACCTCAGAGAGATACCCTTTAGAAAGAGGAGGAGCAAGAGGAAGGGAGTCAGACACTAAATATTCTGTAAAGCACCCTGGGACCTGGCTATGTTCAGAGTCTGACTTATAATGGATTTTAAGCACATTGTCAGTTTCTTCTTTCAAAAATTCTATTTAAAGGACACTATTAAAACAAACTACAACAGTTAAAATGAAAAGGTCATCTAAAAACACAGTATTAAAGGAATACAATATAATTTCAAAGCATGGAGACCATTTCAAACAAATCTCTAAATCAGCAACTTTAGTTTTAATCTTATATCTTAATACTTCCACTGAAAAGATTATCAGGGTGGGATAAAATAAAATGGTTACTAGTCACATAATTTAAAGATTCCAGTTATACTTGTTAATAAATATCACCTGTGGAATTAAATATGTAGTCTAGGTTCAAAACTATTAATAAAATCACAGATTTCTTTAAGGCTTTTATCAAAATGCCTCTAATAAATGCTGAGCATTAACACTGACCCATCTACAAGATAAATAATGAACCCTGGAAGGCATTACAGGACTCTCCTGATCTGGTCCGTAGCTACCTCTGTAGCCTCATCGCCCACCAATCCCTGGACATCGTTTCATTTCCTAAACTTAATTGTTGATGTTCCCCCTAATATTACCCACCCTTTTATGACTCCGTATCTTGGCATTTGCAATTCCCTCTGCTAGACATGCCATTCCCTCTTTTGAGCATCGAATATGTCCTTCTTCCTGTAGTTTTTCATGAATGTCCCAACACTCTCCTACAAAGTG
>PVKU01002402.1:194712-230353 GCA_004027475.1 Anoura caudifer
AAAAAAAAAAAAAAAAAAAAGCCAGGTAGTTAACTGTGAGAAACAATTCAAACTTGCCTATAAAAGAGTATATACATTTAACACAGTGGTTCTCAACCAGGGGCAACTTAGACCCTAGAGGACATTTGGTAAAGTCTTGGTTGTCACACAAGGGGAAGGGTATTTGGGGGAGCAGGTGCTACTGGTATCTAACAGGTAGAAGACAGGTACACTGTTAAGCATCTTACAGTGCAAAGAACAGCCCCCCAAAACAAAAAATTATCCAATCACAAATATCAATAGTGCCATGGTCAAGGAACTCAACTGTCAATTAACTTATTCATATGCAATGATTCACATCTCAGCAATAACCAGAATAAATTCAAGTTTTGTAGTTTCAACCGAAACTTCTGTAACAGTTGATGTGTATGAACCAATACTAAAAATTATCTTTATGTAACTGTAATGCTTACCAACATTAAGAGTACTGGAAGGCATCCCATATTTCTGAAAACTCAAAATTAAAAGAAACCACAGGCAAACTAATTTTCGGTTGTGGAACTATGACAAAAAACCTGAGGCATGAGGTAATCCATTCCTCCAGGTCCAATGAAAGAAAAATCTTTAAGTACTACAAGTATATCATGCACAGATATCTTTACTGTTGAACAGAGGCAAGAGCAAAAGGCACACCCTGGCCACAGCCAGAATCACCAGCTTATTAAGATTAGAAAAAAAACTCTTGACAAAACCACTTTCAAAAAATCATCAAATGTCAATAAAGGGTGACATATACAGGAGTTAACTATTTCTACACCTGATAATATGATCAAGTTTCTCATGACTTGAACATTTCACAAAAGCTATGCACAAGCAAGAAAACTTCGTTTACATGTAGTGGTTGACTCAACTGTCTTAGGCACATTGGCTGAATACCACAAATTCTCTAATTTCTTCTGTTTTTGAATTAGTTATCCTACTCACTCAATAACCAACTAATGGATTTGGCACCAACTATACAATCATTTACATTTTGTTGCACCCTACTAGTCTCCAAAATAAAAAAGAAGCCTTCCAAAACAACCAAAATTTAGTACAGTAACTCTTACAGAAAACCAGATTTTAATTATTATAGGAACTGATTCCTAAACAATACACCTACAGCTTTCCAACGCTCTCATCTTTCTGTCTTAAAGGGTTTTTCCAGATTCAAATACAGATAGCACTGGCAGAAGTGGAAGAGTAAATGTATACCATTGGATAAAGCTTATTGCGGATTTATGCTTGGAAAGCTCAAAAAAAGTACTGACTGGGAGGAGAAAACGCATTTTTAATTGGAAATTAATTGGAAAAAAGTTTCCAACAGTGAGTAATATCTTTTTCCTCAGCTGACTGCCAGTAAGTGTCAGCACCACGATTGGGCCCATGCTAGGCCAACATCGTCCAGATGCGAATAGGAAGCCCGGGGTAGCAGGTGCGTGAGGTGTAAGTTGGGGACACCATGGACGCAGAGAGTGGGGTTAAAAAGCTAAGCGAACCTCCCGCGATCTCCCACCGAGCAATCTCCAGCCCGGCGGATTGCCTGCCGGTCCCACAGGCGCACACTCCCCATTTACACTGCCATTCTAGGATCTGGAAGGAACGTGCTGGTACCACACCCTCCCGCCCCGCCGCCCTCTCTCGCACTGACAGCCCCGTGCCAGAGCTGGGCGGCTGACCTGGGCGCATGGGACCAAAGACTGGGCTCCAGGCCCGGGGCTCCGGCCTGTCGCCCCACCGCCGCCCCAACCACTCTACCCACCCCCACAGCCCGACCCTGGGGCGGACAACCGCGGCCTAATCGCCTCCGAGGCAGCAGGGCCTAGGGAAGGAAAGAGCCCACGGAGAAGACAGGACGCCCGCGCGCACAGCCCCGTGCTTGGGCGCTCCCGCTCACGTGCTGCCAGAAAGGCAGTTTCACTCTCTTACCCTTTGCAAAATCCTCCTAAACATGGTTTAAACACCACCCGGCGCCGCCGCGGTGACTCTCCGGACCCTACGCCGGGCCACTGACTACTCAAGGGTGCGCAGGAGGAAGGGACTGAGCCAGGAGGGGACCAAAGGAGGAGGTCCGGGCGAGACTGTAGCGGTGACCGCTGGAGCGGCCCGGACTTCCCCACAGGCGGTGAGAGGGAGCGTGCGCCAGCGAGCAACTGACTAGGTAGCCCTCGAGCATCCGCCCCCGTAACTGACAGCTGGGCTGTCCCGCCCAGCGCCACCCCACCCATCCAGCCTGTCCATCCGCCGGGGGCGGGGCTCGAAAGGGCCTGCCCATGCCCCGCACCAATCGGAAGCAGCGTGACGATAGCGACTGCGTGTTGGGCAAGCGGCTGGATGGCTCCGCCGTTCCTTCCGGTGGTCCGGGAAAAACGGTGGCCAGTAAGCGCACGCTCGCTTTCCGTCGTAGGCCGTGCCCGCTCTGACCGAGTACCTGCCAGGGAGGTGATTAAGAAACCCTGGGGCCCGGTTGGGGGTGTCTCTGACCCCGACAGGAGGGAGCTCCGGTACCTTGCTGGAACACCTCAGGCTGCTCTGTAAAATTTGTCAGTGTGACCCTGGCCTGAGACGGGACTGGATCGTCCTCATTTCTTCTGGAAGCGCCTAGCCCCTTGGTGAAAGCAAAGGAGAGAAACGCAGATGTGATTAACCAGTCATTTGGGCTTCGGCGCCCTCTCTGACCCCTAATCTCTTATCCCTCTTCCTGCTTCCAATTTCAGCCAAGCAGAAAGGAAAAAATTAGAAGAAAGGGTGGGGAGAAACTGGAACTGTAATTAGCAAAGAGAAGTTTGGGGTTGTCTTTTTTGGGCTATAGCAACATTATTTAATGGACTGATGTCGCTAACACGTTATACTTTATCTTTGTAAAACCCATGTTTGGCCCATTCTAAAGAATCTTAAATCCTATTCTGATAACAGATATATGAAGTAAATCAGACACAATTAACGTGTCTGGTTTTTAGATTAAGAAAAAATGAGGTCATGGATAAACAGCCTTCCAAAACAAGGACGTGGACTTATAACTGAAACGATGTCATTGTTTAAACTCAAAAATCACAGCTTCGGAGTCCTACCATTCTGCTAGGATTCACAGTCTAAGAGATTTGACTTTTATCCTGGGAAGAAGAGAAAAGCCTTCAATATTGTTTAAGTAGGGAACTGGAGAGAGTAATGCAACTAACCTTGGGTGGCATGGGTGGGACTGAAATCTATGGAGCAATGAATGGAGTGTTCATTGGAAAGGACTTCTGATGTTTCGAAAAGATGCAGCAAATATTCTCAAATGAGTTCATGTAACAGTGTTTTGTAAGGTATAAAATATTATATGATATATTGGTTCTATTCCAAACATGTTCTATTTTTACCATGTGTGCCTATAGTACTGCAAATCAGTCATGCTTACAACTAATACATTGTTAATCAATATTGATTAATAATGTATTATACTTCCAGGCAAACATGGCAAAGTTCACACTTCCCCATCTTTCCAGACACAGGTTAGTTGTTTTCAGACAATACAGGAAATATCTTCATCAACTGCCAGGGGTGTCCAACCCACAGCCTGTGGGCCGCATGCAGCCCAGGATGGCTGTGAATGTGGCATAACACAAAATCATAAATTTACTTAAAACCTTTGTTTTTTTGCTCATCAGTTTTTGTAGTGTTTCTGAATTTAATGTGTGGCCCAAGACAGCTCTTCTTCCAGTGTGACCCAGGAGCAACAAAATGTTGGACACCCCAGACTAGGGTGATACAACTGTGGAACATAATAAATATATATTTGGTCTCTGCCCCAAGTTCCAGACACAGAGCTTCTAAAATCCTTGTACTGGGTTGGCCAAAAAGTCCATTTTTTAAAATAAAAGATATATTTTTTCATTTTCACCAATAACTTTATTGATTTAGATATTTTGAGTATGTCAGCTGTCTCCCGCATGGTATAACATTGATATCAATCAATGCCTCGATTTGGTCACTATCAGCTTCAACTGGTCTACCCCCGTGGAGCATCGTCCAGCAAGAAATCTCCAGCACAAAACTTCCCAAACCACTTTTGAAACGTTCAATCAGTCCCAGCACTGTCTCCATACATTGCACAATTTTTTTTTTGAGTTTCAGTTGTGTTTTTACCTTTCTTGAAATAACAAATCATAATAGATGCAAAAAAGTGTATTTTCTTCCATCTTCAGTATTCAAATGGTTACATAAAAATTCAATTTTCATAAGGTGTTTTTAAATGCACGCTGATACGACAGCTGTCACAATCTAACAAAATTGTTTCAAATAAAGTTAAAGACAACTAAGTACTACTAGAGCCATCTTACAGAAAAACAAACAAACTTTTTGGCAAACCCAGTAATTTCCTGAGTGTTAGGGTGCTAGGAGCATCTTTTGCTTTAATGTTTGATCTTTGACTTTGGTTTCTGACACGAGTTTTTAAGATCACTGCAATCCCCAGAATAATAAGAGTGTCTTTCTATGCTAATGAGATGACTAGTGGTTGTGCCTCCCTATATAGCTTTAGGACTGGGGCTGTCTCCAGAAAGACCAAGGCATGTTTAGAAGGTTGTAATTTTCAGACCCACACCACTCCACTTACACAAGGGAAGAGTTCATCACCAATGGGCAATCAATCATGTGTATGTAATGAAACCTCCGTTAAAAAAAACAACCTCAACAATGAGTTTTGGAGAGCTTCTGGGTTGGTAAACATAGCAGGGTGCTGGAAGAATGATGTATCTGGAGAGAACAGCGAAGTGCTGCACCCCTTCCCCCATACCTGGCCTTATGCATCTCTTCCATTTGGCTGTTCCCAAGTTGTATCCTTTATAATAAACTGATTATAGTGAATGAAGTGTTTCCCTGAGTTCTGTGAGCTGTTACAACAAATAACTGAGGATAGTGTTGTGGGAACCCCCAAATTGTAGCCAGTTGGTATGAGAAAAGGTGACAACCTGGGACTGTCAAATGGTGTCCGAAGTGGAAGGTGTTCCTGTGGGACTTAGCCCTTAACCTGTGGGGTCTATGCTAACTCTGAGTAGTTAGTGCCAGAATCAAACTGAATTGCAGGGCACCCAGTTGTCCAGAAAATTGGAGAATTGCTTGGTGTGGAATAAAACCCCATACATTTGGTGTCAGAAGTGTTATAAGTAGATAAAGGAAACACTTTTCCATTTAAAGTGATACTTGTTTCTCTCTTGTTTTTCAAAACATTAATTTTTGTTTAGCCCCAGCTGGTGTGGCTTAGGGGTTGGCGTGTTATCCTGTAAAGAAAAGTTTGCTGGTTCATCCCCAGTCTAGGTGGGGGCGTGTGTGGCCCCTGGTCTGGAGGCCTACAATCCCTGGCACAGGTCCCTGATCTGGACGCCTATGGAGGTAACCAATCAATGCTACTCTCTCATTGATGTTTCCCTTCTCTCTCTCTCTCTGTCTCTCTCTGTCTCTCTCTGTCTCTCTCTGTCTCTCTCTCTCTCTCTCTCAAAAGCAAATGAAAATATCCTTAGGTGAGTATTAAAATAAATAAATAAATAAATTTAAAAGATTAATTTTGTCTAACTGCTTATAATGTCACATGCTTAGGCCATTTTTATTGGAATTCTGCTGCTTAGTAGATGGGTTATTCAAAAATCTGTGTGCTCCCCTGCAGTTTATGATAACTGTCACTGGGATAATATACTAGAGAACTTGATTACTGCAAAAGAAAATAAGCAATGGGTGAGACATAATCATATAAAAATACCCTTCACTAACCTGGCAGCTTCCCACATGTAACAGTTCTGCCTATGCTATCTGGCTAATTTGTATTCACTCAGCAATCTTAATATTCCATCAGTTCTTTGACTCCATCAAGACCTACAGTCCATTGGCCTCTCTTACTTTCTTACTGTCAGCCATTTCCCTAGAGTCCTCATTTCCACCAAAACCCAGCTGTCCATGATCCAACTTTAGATTCCCCCCCAAGCCTTGCAAATATATTTAACTTCTTCACCTCTCTCATCCACATTTTCATCTAGCAGAAGCCAAACCCAACTATCCACGTACTCCGCTGCACAGAAACAGCTGAGTATCACTAGAGATACATTATACGGCTGGAGCTATTGGGCTCCTTTTGCATTATAGCCACAGACCTCACATAGAAACTCAAAACAGTCTAGCAGCAGCCCTATTACACTGTCCTCCTGTCTTCTTTCTCTAGATCACCAAAACGGCTTTCACACCTGCAGTTGTTACAATCTGACCTTGTATTTTCTTAGCCCACTCCAGTGAAGCCTTCTTTTCATCTACTCCAATGAAACTGCTTATGTTAAGATTGCAAATAATCTACATGTTGCCTAATCCAGTGACAATGTTATTGTTTTTGACTTTGACTCTCATTTACTTTCAAAACATTTGACCACTTTCTCCTTGAATCATTTTATTCTTGTCTTCCTTGACAACTTACTTACTAGTTTTTCTATTCAATGACCATTCATTCCTTCTCAGACTCATTTAATAATTTCTTTGCTTTCTTTTTTCTCAAATTTATTGGAGTGACATTGGTTAATAAAAATTATACAGGTTTCAAGTGTGCTGTTCTATAACATATCACCTGTATAATGCACTGTGTTTTTACCACCCAAAGTCAAATCTCCCTTCCCCATATATTTGCCCTGCTTTTATTCTTTACCATCCTCAAACCCCCTTTTCCTCTGGTAAACACCATACTGTTATCAGTGTGTATGAATTTTTGTTTGTTTTTCTTGTTGGTTCATTTGTTGCTTTCAGTTTTATTACATATGAGTGAAATCATATGGTTATTAACTTTTCCTGTCTGACTTATTTCACTTACATCTATCTGATTTCTGTTTCACTTATATGATATTTTCAGGGTCCATCCATGTTGTCACAAATGGCAGTATTGCAACTTTTCTTATGGCTCAGTGGTATTCCATTGTGTATATCTACCACATCTGCTTTACCCAATCATTGATGGAAAGACACTTCAGTTGTTTCCATGTCTTAGCCACCATGAATACTGCCGCAATGAACGTAGGGGTGCATGTATATTTGCAAATAAGTGTTTTCAAACTTTTTGGGTAGACACCCTGAAGAAAGGTTGCTGGGTCATATGATAATTCTATTCTTAATTTTTTTCTTTTTTTAGAAAATTCCATACTGTTTTCCATGGTGGCTATACCAGTTTATATTACCAACAGCCATGAATGAGCATTTGTTTTTCTCCATAACCTCTCCAATACTTAGTATTACTTGTCTTGTTGATAACAGCCATTCTAAAAGGTATGAGGTGGTACCTCACTGCAGTTTTTATTTGCATTTCCCTAAGAGCTGGTAAAGCTGAGCATCTTCTTGTATATCTGTTGGCCATTTGTATGTCTTCTTGGGAAAAGTGTCGGTCCAGGTCCTCTGCCCATTTTTTAATTAGATTGTTTGTTTTTTGTTATTGGGTTGTTGAATTTTTTATATACTTTGACCCTGAAATCACTCAATCTTGTCTACTATGTATCTTAGTATTAGAGTGCCCCCATCTGTTCTGAGACCCCTCATTTTATCTATCACACACAACCTAAGCCAGGCTCCTGGTTTTAAATTTTATCAGTTTACCCAAGACTCCCATTAGCATCTTTAATGCTAATCTCTCCCCAGATTTGCAGATTTGCATAACAAGCCATCTACTTTATATTTCTTCTTGGATGTCTAATGAGCATCTCACACTTATGGCCTAAACCAAACTTTTATTTTTATCTTTAAAACTGCTTCTTCACCATTTTCCAATCTCAGTATGTAGCACTATTAGGTACTTAGTTGAATCAAACCAAAAATCTCAGAATTATCTTTGATTTTTCTCTGTACCTTGTCATTCCCCTTCCCTCCAGGCAAATCCTTCAGAAAACCGTGACAGGTCTACTTCCAAAACATAAATCTGCTCCTTCTTTCCATTACCACCCTACTCCATAGTACCTCACCTCCTGTCGAGGCTACTATAATAGTCTGGTTGGTCTCCCTGCTTTTACTTTGGTTTCCCTGTAATCCATTCACTACACAGCATCTAGGAACAACTTTCAAATATACAAATCAAATAATGTCACTGTCCTCCTTGTTTGTAGTAGCTTCCCTGTCAAAATAGCAATAAAGTCCATATACCTTATCCTAACTCACACATCCTGTTTATCTGACCCTACCCAATTCTCTACCTTCCAGTTTTAACATTCTTCCCTTGGCTTAATATGCCCCAACCTTCCTAAACTTTTATTCCATAATTGCACAAATCTTACTCCTGCCTCTGCACCAACCAATTCTTATTTAGGAAATGTTTTACCCCTAAAATCTTGTGGCTAATTTTGTGGCATTCATACAGCACCTTAAAAATTACCTCATCAGAGATACCTTCAAGGATCACCTCATCTAAAGAAGCCTCCAGTTGCAAAATAAACAAACAAAATAAAAACAGACTCATAGATACAGAGATCAGAGTAACGGTTGCCAGGGAGGAGGAAGGTTGGGGGCTGGGTGAAAAAGGTGAAGGGATTAAGAAGCACAAATTTGTGGCCACAAAATAGTCACGAGAATATAAACTACAGCATAGGAAATATAGTTAATAATATTGTAATAACTGTATATAATGCCAGGTGGGTACTGGAAACCTCAAGGGGAACACTTTGTAAAGTATGTTACTGTCTAACCACTATGCTGTATGCCTGAAACTAATAAAAAATAATATTGAATGTAAACTGTAATTGAAAAATAAATAAATAAAGTGGCCTCCAATCTATCATATCACCCATTTTTATCTTCTGTATAGCAGAGAAAATTACCTCTTCTGACTTTTGTTTTTGTCTATTTATGTATGTCTCCCCAATAAGAATGTAAATTCCCTGCACACAAGAATCTTGTCTCTTCTTCACTGCCATATCCCCAATGATTAAAACAGAGCTCAACCCATGGTTAGCAATAAATATTTGTTGAAGAATGAATAAAGAAAGGAAAAAAGAAAGGAACAAAGGTGTTAATGGCTTGAATGTTTGTGTTCATTCAAATTTTGTATGTTGAAATCCTAACTCTCAAAGGTGATGCTTTTAGTAGGTGGGACCTTTGGGAGATGATCAGGTCATTAGGGTGGGGCCTTTATCAGTGGGACTACCATTCTCATAAAAGAGACTATACAGTGCTCTCTAGTTCCTTCCTCCACGTGAGAATACAAGAAGTTTGCAATCCAGAAGAAAACCTTCACTGTCCATCTGGCACTCTGATCTCCAGCCTCCAGAACTCAGCAATAAATTTCTGGCACCCAGTCTGTGGAATTTGGTTATTGTCACTCAAGCTGACTAAAACAGAAAGTATATAATAATTCCTATAAGAGTTGCCTTACAGCCCTGGCTGGTGTAGCTCAGTGGATTGAGCGTGGGCTGTGAACCAAAGGGTTGCGGTTCGATTCCCAGTCAGGGCACATGCCTGGGTTGCAGCCAGGTCCCCAGTGGGGGCCATGTGAGAGGCAACCACAAATGGATGTTTCTCTCCCTGTCTCCTTCCCTTCCCCTCTCTCTAAAAATAAAAGAAATAAAATATTTTTAAAAAATTTGCCTTACAGATTTCCTCAAACCAATATCTTCCTACTTGTGAAGATGTGATCCAAATACAACAATCTTGAGAGAAATCCAACAGTTTTTTATCCAGTTTGGTATTCTATTTTCTTTTGCAATAATATATATGTATGTTTGATTATTCAAAATTTCCCAGTATTTATGGGAAACAACCTATTCCTAGCCTTCTACAAATTAGAACATTTTTCCTCTTGTTAATTTCTTGTGTGGCAGCCAAACATTTATTTGCAGTTAGAGGCAAACCCATGAAAAATCACAACAAAACAAGCAGAGTGCAGGAGGTGGGTCTGTGTAAGTACGGCAAAAATAATTTAGAGATTCTAAGGAATGCACACAGGACTGACTACTAAACAACTATTTGGCAGCAAGTAGATTTTTTTTTTCTTAACTAAGTATTCCTTTTTAACAAATTGTGTTAGCATTATGGAACCAACTACCTGAAGCAGTTTGTGTTTCTTTCAGCCCTTGAGGGCAGATGACCGTGAAAGGTGAAGGTAAGGACTTCAAAGGAGTGGAGAGATACAGGAATTCTGCGGAAATCCCTACTGGTTTTCTTCATGCTCTAGTTGACTTGATTGACCTCAGAAAATGTATCAGGTCTCCACTAAATTTCTTTGGAAGCAGGTTTAGGGAAAATCCAAAATAATAGCTATGTTTTAAGATGTATTAACAATAATGTGCTTAATATATCTGTGATAGGCCATGGCCAAGCCTATTGCATTTAAACTACCAGTTGGTGGAGTACAAAATAGACTATGGAATCATATAGAGATGGCATAAAAATTTCCATCTATGATAATAGTGTGGAACTCTTGAGTGCTGATTTGACTCCCCTAGTCATGTAGAGAAAGCTCATGGTCAGAAATTTCTGACCTGGTAGACTTCTCATTGAGGGTAGGTTTTCTAAAAGCACACGTTTTGGGAACTAGAAAGTCTATGGGGATCTAGGATAACTAATTTTTTGATCTTCAAATATCTTTACATTGCCTGCTTCCAAAGAAGAAGAAGAAGAAGGAAAAGAGGAGGAGGAGAAGGGAGGAGAAGAAGGAAGAGGAGAACGAGAAGAAGGAGAAGAGGAAGAACCAGTAGTAAATAAAACTGAAACTGATGTTAAATCAAATCCAAATTATCATTCTTATCAGTCTTCTGAGACCAACCTGTAGACGCCCTAGCTGAACAGCCATCCAAATGTAAGTCGTCAAGTGCAGTGTGAATGAATTGTAGAAATGGAACTGGATGGGAGCAAAATTTGCCACAACAAATTATGACTCTTTAAGATAAGGGTAATTTTAGACTGGTTATTTTTAAGAAAGAGTAGATATAGCAGAAGCTCTAAAAGCCAAGTATGGTAGAAGTTACCCTTTGTAAGACATGTTAGTGTGTAAAAGGGAAATCTCCATTGATAAGGGTGTCTCCCTCTCTGTAGCAAAAAGAAAATAATAACAATCTCTAGAAACTCTTATCAATAGAAAAGGCAATAACATTTTTTGCAGAAAAACCTTACCCTTGTCTACTGTGCCTTTCCTGGTAACCTCCCATAACTGACTCTCCCCAGTCTCAACATCTTCTTTTGTCTCTAACTGAAATGGTGTTTAAGGTGATGGCTTCTGTAACTTTGGAGAGTAGTTACTCAGTCTTCCTAGGTCTTTCCCATGTATACAGGAGGTATGCATGTTATTAATCTTTTGTTTGTTTCTCTCCTGTTAATCTGTCTTATGTAAATTTAATTATTAGACCAGCCAAAGAAACTAGAAGAAAAAGTACTTCCTCCCCTACAAAACTAATATCTGAAGCTGTATTCTTACATGCTTTGGAAGTGTATTTGTGTGGTGAAATAAAATCATTTAACAAGTTTGGTAGAGAGATATCATCTGGGCATTGGTGTGTCCCTCCCTCTAAGCCCTAAGTTTTCAGAGGCCACCTCAGTAGATGGGGAGAAGCAAGAAACCAAGGCCCTATATTATTCATTCTTGCATAGATGAACTGATTTAGCTTTACTTTTTTTGTTGTTTTACATAATAGGGTTCTGAATAAGATTTGTTTCCAAAAAGAAAAGAAAAAGAAAATTATCACTCAGGGACCTAAAAGGAAAACTGCAGTTGAAGATATTTTAAAGGAGGGGACTATTCAAGCAGGTATCATCAGAGGTTAGGAAAACCAGGAAGAAACGGTAAAGCAGGCATCACCATATATCCAGTTGAACTAGTAGTGCCTGAAGGGGCAAGAAGAGGGAGCAGTAACCAGAGAACTGTGAGAGAGACCTGAAAGACAGGAATTGTGACCTTCAGCAGAGGAATGTTTAGAAAATTTCTAGACATGGAAGGGAGAATACTAAGGGAATATAAGTCCTTGCCTCACTCCCTTTCTACATTCTGGATTTCTTGCTGGTTATTTCCACTGGCCCACAACAAAGAGGAGACAAAGGGCAAGGGAGCCTGTAGATGCAGTGAGTAGATTAAATTCAGCCTCCAGCAGCACAACAGTTGAGACCTCAAATTAAACAGGAGTTAAGCTAGCCTCCCTCTAAAGAAATGCTGGAAAATGAACTAGATTCTATATGGTTGTACATGCTAGATCTAAGGTATTAAGAGCAAAGAGTGTGGTCCAAAGCCAGATATGTCATATATGATGTCTACAGCTCTATATTGAATATCATAGATGAGTTCAGTGAGGATCAGAAGTTTGAAACATATCCATGACTACAAAACTGTGATTCCTTCCATATACCACATTGAAAGGAAATATATAAAGTAATGGTCAACAATTTTAAAACCCTTTTCATTTAAAAGGTTCTGAAAATGGACGGTGGGGATGGTTGCACAACAATGTAAATGTATTTAATACCGCTGAAGTGCACACTTAAAAATGATTAAAATAGTAAATTTCATTATTATATTTTACCACATTTTTTTTAAAAGAAAGAGATTGAGATTTGATACAGAAGAGGAAGTGTAACATGAAAGCAAAAGGCTGGAATGATACAAGGGACCAGGAACCAAGGAACAGGAGTGGCCTACAGATGCTAGAAAAGGCAAAGAAATGGTCTCCCCTGTGTCTCTTCAGTGGTGTTGCTGTATGCTGGCCCCCAGAACTGTATGATTTGTGATGCTTAAAAAAAAAAAAAAACCACACCTACCTCTTCAATGAGCAATATATGCATTGAATATAAAGTTTATTGATGGTGACACAGTGTGTAACCAATATCTGTAAATGAGTTTGGGAAGGAAAGAAGAAAAGAGAGAAAGAAAAAAATAAGTTTCAGACCAGTTAATGGTAGTAAACTTCTTGGGTAAACCACCTAAAACATGTAACCTCTTTTTTTCCATAACCAGTGATTTTAATCTGATCTGCAAATTCTTTGACACTCTCCCACCAAAAGGTGGAATTGAATTTTCCTTCCCTTGAAAGTAGGCTGGACTCTATCACTTGCTTCAAATGCATGGTCAGTTTCAGGCTAGCATAAAGCTGTTAAACAAATACAAGTGGGGTATTTTATGATGTAATCATTAGCTCAATATGCCTTCCAAGAAGTTCCCTTGTTTGAATAAGTCATGTCATGAACTTGAACTTCAAGCTTCTAGTACTAGAAATACTCAACTTTGGAAGGATGTGCCAAAATGTACACAGAAGAGTGGCTGATGTTATTATGTATTGATTTTAATAATTTGGCTAAACAAGGTGGTCTGACCCTAGACTTTTAGCTACAGGACCATTATTGCCTACCTCCCATACATTCTCTGTCTGTTTGTTTGTTTGTTTTTTTAAGATTTTATTGACTTATTCTTAGAGAGAGGGGAAGAGAGGGAGAAAGAGAGGGAAATAAATATCGATGAGTGGGAGAAATATCAATCAGCCACCTCTCATACATGCCCTGACCGGGGACCAAGCCCACAACCCATGCGTACACCCTGGCCAGGAATCAAACAGGTGACCAACCCTTCCATTTGTGGGATAACATCCAAACAACTCAACTACACTGGTCAGGGCATTCCATGCATTCTCAGTGGTTTACCAGGCACTCTAAGTTTCTATTATTACATATTATTTGCTGGGATCCCCAAATTTGCAGTCTAGCTCTCATTTAGAAATATGAAACCCAAATATTTAATAGCCTATCAAATAAATCCACTTTGAAATCCCACAGAATCCTCAAGCTCAATTCAAAATGTCTAAACTGGCTTTTTTTCTGCCCATCCTTCATTCACTTCCCTACCTTCTCCTGGGTTCCTGTGTCAGTGCTGGTACCACCATGCCCAACCTAGAAGTCCAAATGTCATCTTTGTTCCACGTTTATTTCTGCCTATATTCAATTAATCACCCAGTCTTGTGAATTCTAGCTCACATCACCACATTTTCAAATCACTCCATTCTAACCCAAGTTGCTGACTTGTCTTATTTTGCTCTTGCATCCATCTAATTCATTCTCCACAATGCAGCCAAAGCGATCTTTCTAAAAAACATGGTTACTCCCCCTACTTAAAATTCCTCACCAGTCCCCATTATTTTGAGGATAAAATTCCAGTCTTTACTGTGGTTAGCAGTGCCTTCACATGCCCCTGCCCAGCTACCACTCTACCCTCAATCTCTTTACATTATTTTATTTACACTCTCACTTCAGGCGCGCTGAATGATTGCAGGGTTCTGCTTCATCACAATCTCTCCCTTATGTCTGGACCATTAACTATGCTATTCCACATCCCTGCAATGTTTCCTACATTCGCCTTCTTCTTGTCTAATTCCTACTCATCCTCAACTCTCACGCTCTTCCCCAAACTAAGCTTCACAGCTTATATATTCCTCCAGTTTGTACTCAACCCTATTATGGAGGGAAAGAGAGCTTCACAGACTCAAAACACTCTGGGGTACAAGACACGTCTGTCCCTAAGGTGCCTCATTCCACTACCTCCTCTTGTTCTGAATGCAGACTCCCTTCACTCCCTCACCCTAACCAATTGTCCAATTTTCAATTATAACTGACTTCCTGGATAGACTTGTCTTTAAAGAGTAAATGTGCTGGTCCAGTTGATGCAAGCATAACCATCTGCATGAATATTTTATTGACCATTGTAAATTAATAAAATGACATTTCAGTCTCTGTAAGCTTGGCTAATACAAATTTGCCAAGACAAGATTTTACTTTTAATGTGCTGACAAAAATTCAAGTTTTCAGCCTGCAAAGTAAGATTCAGAGCTTGTACCCCAGTGGATTTATCAATGTAAATGAACTTCCTGAGGCCTCTTGATAGTTAGCCAGCTAGTAGGTATCCCTAGACAGAGCAACTAGAATGATGACTTATATTGAATTTAGACCTAGCACTTTTCCATCTCCTCTTATGATTTGATAGAAATTTACTGGTAGAAGATTCCAGAGGACATCTAAGTCAAACAGTGCATTGCTTAAGTCCATGAATTTCTTACAGTAGTCTGAAAATCTAGAGTATTTTAGTCAGGGCTCGAGTAAATAATCCCTTGTGAAACACTAATCTGAAAATTCTTACCACCACAGTGATGGTTGCATGAGCAGGCAATGAGAGTTGATAAAGTACTTAATACAATTGTTATTAATACTAAAATTATTATTGTGCAAAAAAATATTCTGGATAGACAAGTCTGTCTGTCTCTTTCTCTCCCTCTCTCCCTTCCTTCTCTCTCTCCCTCCCTCCTTCCTGCTTCCTGCCCTCCCTCTTCCATCTATAGCTATTCTATTAAGAAAGTGTTTTCTTTGTTAAAACAGACAAAGCCTACCTCAGGGCTATCACCTCATTCATGTTATCACTTCTAAATGGTATTATAATATATTTAATATCAACATTTGCAATATTACAAAAAAATAACATGTGGTATACTTCCTAAAAATATTTAAGGAGATGCTTATTATAGGTTAGTTGGCTAAACTGGATCCAAAAATGTTTCTTATTTGACAGAATTGGGTTAATATATGAAATGGACACTAAGTTGACAGAAAACAAGCAAACAAATTAATCTGGGAAGATAATTGAAAGAGAATGTCAAAAAATACAGTCTCCCTTCTCTCCCTTTTAACATGTAGGGGAGAAGAAACTTTTCCTCTCTCTTCTTAGCTTGAGTTCAACTTAAACTAACAGAAAACAGATTAACAGGAGGAGAAAAGGCATACAATTTTTATTGATGATTATAAGTATATGTGCATAAGGACTTCACAAAAGGAAGAGAAAACTGGCTAGACTCAGAGGCTATATAATTTTAACAAAGAGTGGTGATATATTCTGTCTGGAGAAGTGAGTAGATTAAGTAAAGGGTTTTTGGGCTTTCAGGGCAGATAAATTTTGTGAAAGTAACTAGGAAATATACGGAGAGATCTAATGAGGATAAAGGTTATTTTAGTAAGGTTTGCTTATGCAGACTCGTCTCCATGCCAGCTCTCCATCTCCAGTGTGATTAATTAATTAAACAAGGAGGCCATTAGACCAATGTGGTCTATTAAAAAAACACACTCGCACAAATAAGCCTGAAATGCCTTAAGATTAGGAAATCAAAACCCAAGGACAACCAATCACAAGCAACTAGCTAGGCTTTCCTGAATAATGCAACCACTTAAGCTATAGCCAATCAAATAATTTCCTTGTTTCCCTCTCTTCTTTATAAAAGTCTTGCCCCAAGCTACTGTTGGTGGAATACTCTTAACCACTTCTGGTTCGGTGCTGCTCAACTCAAATCAATTTTTGCTCAACTCTTAAAATTTTTAATATGCCTCAGTTTATGACAGGTGATGAGAACAGCTCTCTTCATTCTGCTTCAGGAAAGGGGAGAAATGTATGCCCTATTGTTAAGCAGAAAAGGTAATGGCAGAGAACTCTTTGGAAAAAAAAGATTAAAGAAGACAATTCAGGTTATATGAACACATTTTATTTAACATTTTATGAAGAGGACATCCTCTTTTTGTAGAATTGCAAAATGGGGCAGAAGGCAAGAAGCTTTCCTAGCATAAAGAATAAAGAACAATGGAGAAACAAATAAGAAATATTTGATTGGCTGGGGCAATATGGTGAAATTTATTTGGGGTGAGAATGCTCAGAGTAGGCTTGGCATTTGGCGATAGACTGATTAAATATAGTAGGTTTCTGGCCAAGTGAAGCAATTACAAGGACATGAAAGTTATGTAAGTTTGGTTTCTGATATGGCACCCTGGGCAGGAGTGATTCCATCTTAGGCATAGAAATTTATTTCAAAAGTTCTAATTCTATCTGCTATTTCTCAATTGCTTTCAGCTCTAAATAATCAATATTAGGTTGACTCTATTCAACCTAATATCTCTCTCCAAGGTTGTAGAACATGGTATAACCTTAAAAACAATGATTAGTTTACCCAATTTATTTGAAGTTCAAATTGGCAATTTTGTTCTGATAGGTAGCAGAATATGCCACCACAAAATATACCTCTTTGGTTTAGGATTATTTTAGCTGATTATATTAAGAAACAGCAGGACTTCCAGCCAAGATGGAGGCATAGGCAGACACACTGCGCCTCCTCTCACAACCAAAATTAAGAACAACAAAGATTTAGAAACAAGAAAACAACCAGAACTCAGAAAATCAAACTGTTTGGAAGTCCAACGATTCATCCTGACTGGTAAGAGGGGTGGAGTCGCAGTAGGAAAAAGTGGAGGTGCAGACCGGCACGCAGGCAGCAGCGGCTGGCAGCCCCCAGGTGCACAGGAGACAACTAGCAGAACCCGGGCACGGGGCGGCAACTGTGCAGAACCAGTGAGGCTGCACAAGGCGGCTGGCTGACCGGGTGGTCCCACATTCACGTGCAGATAATCCAGGCAAAGGGGAAGCAGCAGAAGGGACTGGAATCCGAGAGTGAGCGGAGCAAGTGCCATTGTCTCCTCTCAGATCCCACCCCCACATACAGCGTCACTACCCAGCAACTGGGCTGTCCCGCCCTGGGGAAAACCTAAGGCTCCACCCCTCACTACGTAACAGCCCCGACTAGACCAAAAAAAAAAAAAAAAAAAACCAGAGATGAAAATGGCTCAAAGCGGAGAACAAGTCAAAGCCTCAGAGCCAATTTATCTAAGTGACGAAGAGATTGCCAACCTATCAGATGCACAATTCAAAACCCTGGTGATCAGGATGCTCACAGAATTGGTTGATTTTGCTCCCAAATTAGATGAAAAAATGAAGGCTACAATAAGTGAAATGAAGAAAAATGCATGGGGAACCAACAGAGATGGGAGGAAAACTGGGGCTCAAATCAATGGAGTGGACCAGAAGGAAGAAAGAAACAACCAAACAAAAAACAAGGAAGAAACAAGAATTCAAAAAAATGAGGAGAGGCTTAGGAACCTCCAGGATATCTTTAAATGTCCCAACATCCGAATTATAGGGGTACCAGAAGGAGAAGAGGAAGGGCAACAAGTGGAAAACTTATTTGAACAAATAATAAAGGAGAACTTCCCCAATCTGGCAAAGGAAATAGTTTTCCAGGAAGTCCAGGAAGTTCAGAGAGTCCCAAAGAAGTTGGACCCGAGGAGGAACACACCAAGGCACATCATAATTACATTAGCCAAGATTCAAATGAAGGAGAGAATTCTAGAAGCAGCAAGGGATAAGGGGACAGTCACCTACAAAGGAGTTCCCATCAGACTCTCAGCTGATTTCTCAAAAGAGACCTTACAGGCAAGAAGGGGCTGGAAAGAGGTATTCCAAGTCATGAAAATCAAAGACCCACATCCAAGATTGCTCTATCCAGCAAAGCTGTCATTTAGAATGGAAGGGAAGATAAAGTGCTTCTCAGATAAGGTCAAGTGAAAGGAGTTCATCATCACCAAGCCCTTATTATATGAAATGTTAAAAGGACTTATCTAAGAAAAAGAAGATCAAAAATATGAACAGTAAGAAGACAGCAAACTCACAGGTATTAACAACCAGACCTAAAACAAAAGCCAACTAAGCAAACCACTACAACAGGAGCAGAAACACAAAAATGGAGATCACGTGGAGGGTTAGCAATAGGGGAGAGCGAAGAGGAGAGAGGGGGACAAGGTACATAGAACAAGTAGCACAGACGGTGGGTAGAAAATAGACAGGGGGAGGGCAAGAATAGTGTGGGAAATGTAGAAGCTAAAGAACTTATGACACATGGGCATGAACCAAAGGGGGGAATGTGGGTGGGAGGGGGTGTGCAGGGTGGAGGGGAATGAAGGGGGGAAAATGGGATAACTGTAATAGCATAATCAATAAAATATAATAAAAAAAGAAACAGCAAATGCAAGGGAAGCTCTGAAAACAAGAATGGAAGTTATCTTTTTGTGAGGGACATTTGCTTTTATAAAGGAAACCTCCATCTATAAGAGTATTTCCCTCTCTCTACCAAGAAGAGTAGCCTGACTAAATCACAAGATACTCTATCAGTGAGAAAGGCACCAACTTAAATCTGCATAACAAAATTTACCATGATTTTTCTAGTAATCTCTCCCTTCCTTAACAAACACAACTTTTGTTCTGTTGTTTTTAGCCTTAGATGGCATTTAAACTAGTGACTTAGGCCACATGGAGGAATAACTGATTTTTCCTTGAGTATCTACCATGTGCACATGAATTATACATGTTAATACACTTCTATTTATTTTTCTGTTGTCAATCTGCCTTTTATTACAGAGTGTCTAAGCCACTAATTTAGAAGGGTAGAGAGAAAATTATTTTTCCTCTTCTACAGGTCACACATAAAAACTACTACAAGGACAGCCACTATCACTTCTATTCAATAAATATATTGGAAGTTCTAGCCACAGAAATCATACAAGACAAAGATATAAAGGCAATATAAACCAGTAAGGAAGATATAAAACTCACTTTTTGAAGATGACATGATACCATATATAGAAAACCCTATAGATTCCACACACAAAAAAAAATTGGAAATAGTAAATGATTTCAGTAAAGTCACTCTATGCAAAATCAATATATAAAAATATGTTGCATTTCTATACAGCAATAATGACCATTCAAGGGAAGAAATTAAGAAAACAATGTCTTCACTACCTAAAACACTATACATATTCAATGCAATCCCTATTAAAATACCAGGACTTCCAGTCAAGAAGGAGGCATAGTTAGACATGCTTTACCTCCTTGCACAACCATAATAAGGATTACAACTAGCCTCAAAGCAAAAAAACACCCATAACTGCCAGAAAATCGAACTGCATAGAAGTCCGACAACTAAGGCTTTAAAAAAGAAACATTCATCCAGATTGGTAGGAGGGTTGGAGACAAGGAGCTAGGGCGGAGAGAATATGGCATGTCTTGTCAGTGAGGGAGCAGTGACCAGGAAGTTGTGGCAGTAACCAGTGGAACAGCCAGTCCCATGTTAGGGATACCTGGAGAGTGAGCCCCACGCCAGGCCACAAAGCCCAGAGTTCCAGCTGGGAAAATAAAGCCTTGTAACTCCTGGCTGTAAAAATCAGTGGGGGTTGGGCGGTGGAGGAAACTGCTGGTTTCTCAGGAGAGTCTGTTTAAAGGGCCCTGAGGATCCTAGAATGTATGCAAACCCATGCACTCTGGGAATCACCACCAGGGCAACAACTAGAGGAGCACCAGTTGCATAAGTGACTGGAAGCAGGAATAACACCAAACAAGCTTCCAGTAGTCAGGTAGCAGCATTGCCCCCTCTCTGACCACTCCTCCAAATACAAAGCCACAAAGTGGTGAAGCAGGCTATCCCTACCCTGACAATTACCTAAGGCTCTGCCCTATACGACATAATAGGTGCACCAAGATAGGGAGTCAAAGCAGCTCTACCTAATACACAGAAACAAACACAGAGAGGCTGCCAAATTGAGGAGACAAAGAAATATGCCTCAAATGAATGAACAAAACTCCAGTAAAAGAACTAAGTGAAATGGAGACAGCTAGTCAATCAGATGTAGAGTTTAAAACACTGTGATAAGGATGCTTACAGATCTCAATGAGTACGGCAAAAGTATAAGGGAAGAAATGAAGATTACACTAAATGAAATAATGAAAAATCCACAGGGAACCGACGGTGAAGGGAAGGAAACCAGGGTTCAGATCAACAAACCAGAACATAAGGAAGAAACAAACAGTCAACTAGGACAGAATGAAGAAACAAGAATTTTTAAAAATGAGGAAAGAATAAGAAGACTCTGAGACATCTCCAAACATGACAACATCTGAATCATAAGGATTCCAGAAGGAAAAGAGGAAGAGCAAGAAATTGAAAACTTATTTGAAAAAATAATGAAAGAAATCTTCCCTAATTTGGTGAAGGAAATAGACATACAAGTTCAAGAAGCATAGAGACTCCAAAACAAGTTGGATCCAAAGAGGATCACAACAAGACACATCATAATTACACTGCCAAAGCTTAATAATAAAGAGAGAATCTCAAAAACAGCAAGAGAAAAGTAGAGAGTAGCCTTCAAAGGAATTCCCATAAGATTATCAGCTGATTTCTCAAAAGAAATATTGCAGGCAAGAAGGGACTGGCAAGGAATATTCAAAGTGATGAAAAGCAAGGACCTACAACCAAGATTACTCTATCTAGCAAAGCTATAATTTAGAATTGAAGGGGAGGTAAAGTGCTTCTCAGACAAGGTAAAGCTAAAAGAATTCATCATCAGCAATTCCTTATTACATGAAATGTTAAAGGGACTTATTTAAGAAAAAAACAAGATCAAAACTATGAACATTAAAATGACAACAAACTCACAACTATCAACAACTGAATCTAAAAACCAAAAGTAAACTAAGCAAACAACCAGAACAGGAACAGAATCACAGAAATGGAGATTATCTGGAGGGTTATCAGCTGGAAGGGGTAAGAATGATAATGGGGGGAAAGGTACAGGGATTAAGAATCATAATTGGTAAATACAAAATAGACAGGTAGATGTTCAAAACAGTATAGGAAATGGAGAAGCCAAAGAATCTATATGCATGACCCATGGACATGACCTAAGGAGGGGGGGAGATATTGCTGGAGGGAAGGGGTACCAGTGGAGGGGGATAAAAGAGGAAAAAGTGAGACAACTATACTAGCATAATCAATAAAACATACTTTAAATTTTTTTTTAGTCTTTCAAATTGAGCTACCAATCAATTAATTAATTAAATTAGAATACCAATGGCATTCTTCTCAGGACTAGGACAACTGATCCTAAAATTTATATGGAACCACAAAAGACCCCACAAAGCCAAATAAACCTTGAGAAGAACAAAGTGGGAGGTATCATGCTCCCTGACTCCAAACAAAACTACAAAGCTATTATGATCAAAACAATATAATATCATCATAAAAACAAATATATACATAAATAGAATAGAATAGAGACTCCAGAAATAAATCTTTGCTTATACAGCCAATTAATTACAACAAAGGAGGTAGATGTATATAATGGGGTAAAGACAGTCTCTTCAATAAGTGGTGTAGGGAAAATAGAATACATATAAAAAAATTAAATTGGACCATATTCTTATACCATATACAAAAAATAAATTTGAAGTGGATTAAGGATTTAAATGTAAGACCTGAAACCATAAAATTCCTGGAAGAAAACCTAGGCAGTAAATTATTTGACATCAGTCTTAGCAATATCTTTTTGGATATGTCTCCATGGGCAAGGAAAAACAAACAAACAAAAAATTAACAAACAGTACTACATCCCAAATCCAGCAATACATTAAAAAGATCATATACCATGATCAAATGGGATTTATGCTAGGGGTGCAAGATTGGTATAGTATCCAGAAATGTTAATGGGTAGTATCCATGTTAATGGGTAGAAAGAATTAACATCATTAAAATATACATACTACTGCCCTGACCCACATGCCTCAGTTGAATGTTGTTCTCCCAGAGCAAAAAGTCGCCAGTTCAATTCCTGGTTAGGACACAAGCCTGGGTTATGGGCCCAGTCCCTGGTTGGGGTGTACAAGAGGCAACTGTTTGATGTTTCTCTCACACATCAATGTTTCCCTCCCTCCTTTTCATTCTCCCTTCCCCGTCTCTAAAAATAAATATAATCTTTTAAAAAATGTACATACTACTCAGACTTCCAGCCAAGATGGAGGCATAGGCAGATACACTTTGCCTTCTCACACCACTGAAAGGACAGCAACAAATCTAGAAACAAAAAGTAACCAGAACTGCCAGAAAATCAAACTGTATGGAAGTCTGACAACCACGGAGTTAAAGAAGAAACATTCATTCAGACTGGTAGGAGGGGCAGAGATGTGCTGCTGAGATGGAGAGTACACATGGCAAGGCAGTGGCTAGAGGACCAGGCAGGCAAGGTGGTAGCTGGCAGACAGGGGCAGGAGAGGCAGCAGCTGGAGGCCTGGGTAAGGCAGTGGCTGGCAGAGCAGGTGTTCCCACATTTGCATGCAGATAAACTGCGAGGAGCAACTGGGGAGTGAGACAGACCACACAACCCAGGGTTTCAGTATGGGGGGAAAAGCCTCAAAACCTCTGACTGAAAAAACCTGTGGGGGTTGAGGTGGCAGGAGAAACTCTCAGCCTCATAGGAGAGTTCGTTGGAGAGACCCACAGGGGCCTAGAATGTACACAAACCCACTCATTTGGGAATCAGCACCAGAGGGGTCCAATTTGCTGTGGGTAATGGAGGAAGTGACTGAAAGCTAGCAGAGAGCAGAGTGAGAAGCATTGTTCCCTCTCAGACTCCTCCCCCGTGTGGAGTGCCACAACACAGCCAAGTGTTTCACAGTAGACAGAAAAACACCAGTATAATAGGCAATATTACTCTAGGAGTTTTAATGTCTTATTTATCTACTGTTAAATTAATTAAACAGGCAGGTCATTGATAATGTAGCTTTAACACTTTTGTAGCCTACCTAAGCAAACCAACTTAAGCCTGCAATGCCTCAAGGTTTAGAAATTAAAATCTAAAGACAGCCAATCACAAACAGTCAACTAGACTTTTCCATATATAGCAAATGCTTAAGTTGATCAAATAATTATCTTGCTTTGCTTCCACACCCTCTCTGCAAAATATCGTACTTTCCCCTGGCTTCGTTTGGTAGAGTACTTCTGGCTTGGCATTGCCAGATTCAAATGGACTTTGCTTAAAAATTTTTATTCACCTCAATTTATCTTTCAATGCTATATATTTTAAAAACTGTCTAATAATTTTTCACTCCATATAATTATATGGTCTTCATAATTTCATTTCTACTTGGAATGCATAACCATAACATTACTAGATAATGCCAAATTATTTTCCAAAGTGGTTGTTTCTCTTTATACTTCCACTAGCAGTGTATATAAATTCTTTTTGCTATGTATCTTTACCAATACTTGATACTGTAAACTTTTAAATTTTTTGCCAATGAGATGTTCTGAAATGGAATTTTTTAAAAAATATTTATTTTATTTTATTTTTGACAGAGGAGAAGGAAGGGAGAAAAAGAGGGAAAGAAAAGTCAATGTGTCAATGCCTCTTGCATGCCCCCCACCAGGGATCTGGCCCACAACCCAGGCATGTGCCCTGACTAGGAATTGAACCTGTGACCCTTTGGTTTGCAGGTTGGTGCTCAATCCATTCAGTCACACCAGCCAGGGCTGAAATGGAATTTAAATGTTTGTATTTTTGTGTGTATGTATGTATAACAATTAATGAACCTCCCAGTGTGTCTTCAAACCATCATCAGCACACATGCTCCCTTAGTCTTCTTAACTCTCCTGGTAATTGGGTTTGTCTCACTATGTCTGACTGCATTAGTTGCTTTGCTTTCTTCAGAATTTAGAGATAGTCTTATCACAGCAAATCAATGATGGGGCAATTCCCATCTTATTTTGGTAGGATTTTACGTTTGTCTGCTCACTGATAAGTTACAAAGCTCACTGATTTGAGACATGGCACCATCATTACCATGACTTCTTGGTGCTTCCAGTGCTTGTGAGTGTGACAATGAATGCCTCATGAGGCCCCAGAAAGTCTGAAGCATCCTAGTCTAGATGATATGTCTAGAGCCAGGTCAAAGGGGTGTCAGTGTGATTTTAGTTTGCATTTTCTAGGGAGATTGAGTACTCCCTCATATTTTATTTGACATTTAAGTTTCTTCTGTGAAATTGCTCTTTATATCTTTTGCCCATTTCCATATGCTGGATATTAGTATTTTGTCTGTCCTATGTTTCAAAAATATCTTCTCTCAGATTGTGACATGTCATTTCACCCTATTTTTAAATAAATAAATGTCTTAATTTTAATGAATTTGAATGTATTAAAATTTTCCTTTATGTTTGAGAAATCCTTTTTTATGCTGATGTCATGTTATATGATCTCTTGAAAGTTGTATGTCTTTGTCTTTCCCATTTAATTATTTAATCCATCTGAAATTGATTTTATGTATGGTATAAACTAGAAATCCAACTTTCAGTTTTGTTTTCCATAGATATAACCGGTTGTACTTGTATTATTTATTAAGTATCCCCACTTTCTCCCACAGCTGTGCGTTTTCTGCTCTATCAAATACCAGGTTTTCACACAAACATCCATGTCATTCGGGTAGGTGGTCCTCTATCCTGTTGCATCAGTCTGTTTGTCTCTTGAGGGTTACCCATTATCTTAATCACTATAGCTTTATAAGTCTCAAAGTCAGCTTGCTGCTTTAGTCCAAGTGTTTTCTCCCTTTGCTCTTAATATAAATTTTAGAAATATTTCGACAAATTCTAAAATAATTCTGTTGAGATTTTAATAGAAATTGATTTGAACTAAATCTTCAAATTATTGAATCCTCCACTACATAAACATGATTTCCCTCTTTATTTACTTTGGTCCTCTTTAATCCCATTTAGTAAAGTCTGACAGTTTACTACAAACGACTCTTATATCTTTGCTTAAACTTACTCCTAAATATATTTTGTTGCATTTTCTGCCTCTAGCTGCTATTGCCCTTTTATATTTGATCTGGAATCTAATAATCCTGTTAATTCAATTTTCTTTCCAATAATAAATCAATAAATGCATTTGTGTTTTCTTCATTCACTATCATTTTCTTTGTGAATAACGACAGTGTTTAAACTTTTATTTTCAGTCATTTTTTTCTTTACCTGTGGATTGCTTTGGATAAGCTCTCCATTGCAATGTGACATAGAAGTGGTGATAACAAGCATCCCGGTTTTGTTCCTGAATTTAAAACTATGACTTCAACGTCACCATTAAAATATGTTATTTTGCTCTATGCCTTTTCTCCAGGTACTTATTATCAGGTTATGATTGCTTTTTAAACCAGGAATTGCTGCTGAATTTATTGATTTTTTTAAAGTATCTGTTGAGGTGATCATGTTGCCTTTAAGATCTTGATGTAGTGAATCACACTATTGGTTTTCTAATGTTGAACCAATCCTGCATCCTTCTAATCAACTGAATTTTGTAAAGCAAAATGGTCTTTTTCCATGTCTTATGCTGTTTGGTTTACCAATGTTTTGTTTTAAGATTTTGGCATCATAGGTGAGAAGGCCTATAAATTTTGTTTCTTAACACTGAACTTGTCTGGTTTTGATATCACCATTAAACCCAATTTCAAAAAATGAGTCAAGTTGTAATTCTCCTCATTTTCTATTCCTTGAAAGTATGTTAGAACTTACCTACAAAATTGTCTGGGCCTGGTGGGTTTTTCTTATATGCATGGCAAGATTTTAAAATACCAATTCAATTTTTTTATAATTTCTCCTAAATTTGTTCATTTGTGTATCCTCTCCTTTTAATTTCTATTTATCGTTATTTCCCTTTTTTTACTACCTTGGGTTTTATCCTTTTTTCTCTCTTATCTCTTAGATTTGAAGCTTAGCTCATTAGCTTATAGGTAAATTTTCTTTTCTAATATAAGCATTGAGAACTATGCATTTCCCTCTAAGAATTCCTTTCCAAAATTTTTGATATACATTTTTATTACCATCCAATTTTAAGTATTTAAAATTTTTCCATTATAATTTCTTCTGAGACATATGTTTCTATGCTTTAAATTTTCCAAGCATACAATATTTTAAAGTACATTTCTAATTCAATCACATTGCATTTAGAGGATATAGTTTGCATATACCCATTCTTAAAAATGGAATTGGGGGAGGGAACGGTGGGGAGAAGTGTTTTCAGGAACCACTATAAAGGACACATGGACAAAACCAAGGGGGAGGGTAGAAGCAAGGGAGGGAGGTGGGTTTGGCTGGGGTGGGGTGGGAATGGTGGGGAGAAAATGAAAACAACTGTAACTGAACAACTATAAAGTAATTTTTTAAAAAACTGGAATTCAAACTTGCTGTCTGGCCATACCCCTGGACAGTTTTCATATCAATGTCTTATGCGCACCTGACAAGAATATGTGAAATCCAGTTGTCAGGGATATGGGTCTATATGCATCTATTGGATCAAGCTTTTTAATTATATTTTTGAAATCTATATTCCTACTGATGACTTTTATGATTTGATCATTAATTATTGATAGAGATACAGCAAATTCTCCCACTATGGTGGTGGATTTGTGGATTGTCCTTGTATTTCTTGCAATTTTTATTTTACATGTTTTAAAGTTGTTCTATGAGGCCCATACAAACTGAATTTTTAAATCTTGATGAAGTGAGTCTTCTATCAAAGTTTTATCCTTATTATAGTAATTTTTCGTTTTAACAACTATTTTGTCTGATAGAGATATAGTTATACCACCTTTATTTAGATTGGTATTTGCTAAGCAGTTTATCTTTTTACACTCTTTGACTTTAACTCTTTCTCTTTGTTTAATGGTTTATACAATGGTTTGGCTGGCAAATATTTAACAGCCAGCACTTTGGGGAGCTCCCAGGAGGCAGAGTCTGATTTGTGGAATTTACTGATTCCTATTTTATAAATACTTCCACCTGGGATTGCCAAATAAAATATAGCATGCCCAGTTACACCTAAACTGCAGACAAACAGGGATAATTTTTAGTACAAGTGTGTCCCAAATATTTCACAGAATATACATATTTAAATAGTATTTGCTGTTTATATGAAATTCAAATATAACTGGTTGTCTTGAATTTTTATTTGTTAAATCTAGCAATTCCACTCCCACCAATATTATGTCATTGAATGCAAAGTTGGAAGATGCTCACACCACTTTGTTTTTAAAACAAATTTATTGAGATATAATTCATATATCATATAATTCACTCATTTAAATGTACAATTCAATGGTTTTGAACACTCAAGACTTGTGCAACAACCACTACCACAACCAACTTTAAAACATGTTTACCACCCTGAAAAGATTTATTAACAGCCACTAACTGCCCACCATCCCCTGCCCCAGTCCTAACAGGCAACCACTAATTTATTTTGTCTTTATAGGTTTACTTCTTCTAGACACGTCATATAATTGCACCATACAATTTGTGTTTTTCTGTGACTGTCCTCTTTCACTTAGCACATTTTCAAGGTCTATATATACTGCAGCATGTATCAATATTGCATTTCTTTTTATTACTAAATAATATTTCACTGTATGGATAGATTTCATTTATTAATCCATTTATCAGTTGATGGGCATTAGGTTATTTCCACTTTAGGGCTATTATGAATAGCACTGCTGTAACAATAAGCTTTACAAGCTGGTGAAAACCAGTACAAGGCAGCTCCAGTACCCTGCTGGTTTTAGGTATGTCTCTTTTAGACAACGTAAGGCCTTATATAATTGTTTACTTTCCTATCTCTACTTCCTTATTGTTCACTTTTCTCCACTACTGTAGTTACAGTTTCCAATTTAGTACCTAATACTTGATGGTTAATTAATATTGTATGTATACATTAAGTACAGCACAGTGGTTAAGAATGAGGGCTTTCTGAATCATTTACATTTGCCACCTATGTAAGTACAGAAAAGCTAGCAAGTTACTTAACCTCTCTAAGACTTAGCTTCTTTCCTGGTAAGGTCGAAAGAACAAGAACACCTTCATGTGAGTATGTGTGCGTGTGTAAGAGAGAGAGAGATGGGGGGCGGGGGGAGGGAGAGAGAGAGAGAGAGAGAAAGAGAGAGAGAGATTTAGCCTTCTCTCAGCCATAGGAAGGGAATAAGGAGGCTTGAAGAAACTGGAGGAGCATATGTCCAATTCTATAGAGGACAGAACCTGGACATGTCACATATTACTTCTGCTTATAGCCCATGGCCATAACTTAGTCACATGGCCACATAGGGCTTTTAGGGAGGCTGGGAAATGTAGTCTTTATCTGGCAGATATTTGGTCAGCTAGAACCCTATTATTATGGAAGAAGGAAAACTAGTATTCTGACAGAGATAATGATCTCTCCATCTTTGGAGACAGGCTGGGCAGGACTATCATTAGAGGAAGGTAATTCACCTCTCTATGCCAACCAAGCAATGGGCATGTGACTCAAACTGGGTCACTCAGACTCCCTCCCTCTGAAACTGAAATATTGAGCAAAGTGATAGAGACTTCACATAGTTGAAGTTCAATCATCCTGACTGCGGTGACCTAAAAAGACTAAGCATTTATGGCTTCATGTTACTTAGATGTCTAGAGTTTTTCTGGTTCCTGAGTTTGCCCTTAGTCCACCTTCCCAGATCCACACTTTCCTTGGACTTTGTAACCTTTTTTTTCTCTTAAGTTGTTCAGAATTGGTTGGTGTGACCCGCAGTTACAGAACTCTAACTGATCAAGGTCATGTCTGGATATGTTTCAAGGTGAGAAAGTATAAAACCAGTTTCCCACCCCTGAGCATTTCTGCCTAAGCACATTATCACTTTTGCATTACAATTCTCAGACATAAGGTTATGAGACAATTATAACATCAAAGACAGCAGCTTAAAACAGAAACAGAAAGGGAAATGAAAATAAAATCTAACTAGGCTAATACTTGCCCTTGCTCTGTATCTACCTGAAGAGATTATTCATTATTCTAATACTTGCAGCAACTTTATGCTTTGTTAATATTCTACACATATTATCTCATTAAATCCTTGTAGTAACAATAATAGACATTGTTATTCTCATTTACATATGGAGAAAATGGAGCTTATAAAGCCAAGTGTGTTACCTGAGGTCACATGACTTATGATAGTTGTAGCCAGCATTCAAAAGTAAGTTTTATTTCAACATTTGAACTCACCATCATTACGCTATATGACAGTCAGAATTTACATAAAAAAATAAAGATATTTGCTATTTAAATAGCTTTTTAATTTTATTTTTAATTTTTAACATTTTATTATGAAAACTTTCACACATATAAAAATAGCAGGATTGTATAATAAAGCTTCATGTATCCATCCCCCAGATTTAATAATTATTCTCATTTTACCACTTGTTTTAAATCAATTCTTTTCCCAAATTGACACTACATTTTCTTTTATCCTTGAGATTTGATTTTATTTTTTAAAAACCTTAATTTATTTTTTATTAATTTACCCAGGGGTAATTAAAAACAAATTGCAGAAATCATCTCTTTACTTATAAATACTTCAGTGTGTTTCTCTAGTGCATGAGAGTATAAAAGAAAAATATACAATAACATCATACCCCCCAAATTAATAATATTCTTGGAATATGTTTAATATTTGATCTAAGTTCAACTTTCCTTGATTGTCTCAAAAATATCTATTTTTGTTAAAATAAACACTCAAACACGATGCCTACATTACATATGTTACAGAACAGAGCGGGGGTGATGAACAACACAGGTGCTGTAACCAGGGGGAGCTGCCTCCCAGTTCCATCTTGGGTTGAAGTCACTCCGATCCCCCTGGCTCAAAGCATGGCCACAGCTACTTAACATATCCATGAAACCAGTTAAAAGTTATAGATATGTTAAATGACCTTGCTAGAGGTTAGCTGAAAAACTGTTGCTATGCAAAACAGCTCTCAATGGCCCTGCTCCATGCATCCCATCCCCCAGCTCAGACTTGTGGGGGTGAGGACATCCTACATATATATATTTTCTAATATTTTCTGGACACCAAGTTCTGGACCCCATTACAAATCCCTACTTGGGTGCACCACTTGGCTTCGCCCTGTAATACCTATGTCGTGGTCACATAAGATATTCTCTTAAGTTTCTTTTAACTTATGACACTTCTCCCCTTTTTTCTGTGGCATGTGTTTGTTGAAGAAAAAAAGAGGCCTTTGTCCTTCAGAATTTCTAACATTCTGGGTCTGGCTGACACTCTCCTCCTGGTGTCCTTAACAGGTTCTTTCATCTCCTGGCTTTCTTGTAAGCTGCTGATTAGTTCAAGAGACTTGATTAAATTCAGGTTCGAAAAAATAGATTTTTGGCAAGAATACTCCACAGGTGATAAAATAGCTTACTTTTCAAATAAACTGTAATTGATTTATTCAATGTGCTGAATCAGTGAATACAATCAATAAACTAGTTTTTCTTCTCCCACCTCTGCCTTCAAACAAGCAGGTGTCCCTTCTCAGCTCCCGATGACATTTCAGACATTTGGGGTCACTCTCAGATGGGAAAAGAGTCTCATTTTTAGCTATAGAAAATTTCAGTACAGTCTAAATTAAATTTTAGTTTCTCATTCATTTCGATAGGGGACTCAAGACTTGAAAAATTTTAGCTTAAGGTAAAAAGTTATAAGTCCAGTAAGTAATGTGTATGTTAAAGCTTTTGTTTCGGAAACTACAGATAAAGCCCATCCCGGCTCCTGGGAAAAACAGCCAACCTCCTGGAGCCCTGGCTAGAGATTACTGCCTGGGGACAAATTGGAGGCATCTGGGCCTTTTGTGTTTCAGGGGAGCAGATGACCACCCCCATGCCTCAGGAACTGGCTAACTGCCAAGGACAGGAATGTCACAGCTTCTGCATCCCCAAGCCCTCACCACACCTTGTTTGTCCTCCCCCACCTCCCTTATAAAAGATCTGGCCAGGAAAGAGAAGGGAAGCTGGTTTGTTAGGGTATGAACCCGCCATCTTCTCGGATCGCCGGCCATCTGAATAAAGTGCCCATAAAAGATTCAATCACTGTCATTGCTTATTGGATTTGGTAGTGACAGGCAGCCCAAATGCCTGTGTCTTTTCCAGTTACAGAGCCTGTGCACATGTGTTGAGGACCCTTTAAAACCCAGGGCTGCTTCTCACCTCTTGTCTACACCTCTGAGGACGTATCTTAAATTCTTACCAAATTGACATCCATACAAGTCTCTTAGATTTACTCTCGACTTCATGTAATAAAGCATTTCTGTTAAATATACAGAATTTCCTAGTTTATTTAAAATTAAATAAGTTAAAGAAAATTAAATTTGAACAGTACTCTCCAGGACATTTTTTCATGTGTCAGTGGGACATTGCTGAATGTCATTCATGCACGATGCTACCAAATTCTCTTTCTTTCTTTCTTCCTCCCTTTCTTTCTATTTATTTGTTTGTTTGTTTGTTTTTAGAGAGAGGGGAGGGAGGGAGAAGGACAGGGAGAGAAACATCATTCGGTTGCCTCTTGGAGGCCCACCAACCAGGGGTTGAACCTGAAACCCAGGCTTGTGCCCTGCCTTGGAATTAAACCTTTCACTTTGTGGAATGATGCCCAACCAACCAAGCCACACCAGACAGGGTACTAACAAATTCTTGCCCTCTGTTCCTACTCAAGAAGACCTGGGAAGTCTACTAAATAACAACAAAGTAAGAAAAGGAAAACATTTCTAAAAAATAACAGAAGACAAGGAAGCAGGTCCACAGTGATATATCAGGTAAATTAAATGCACCCAGTTTCATTTAATGTGTCATACATAGAACTGTGTACTTGTTTGATCCTCATGTTATATTAGGTACAACCTGTAACTATTTTAATTGATGTGCTATGGTCTATGCCTATTTTTTAAATTAATGGATTTAATTACAATTTCAGGCTGGGCAACTGCTTATTGCAGCCTTAACTAGAACTATAATTAGGAAATGAAAAGAAGGCTTACTGAGTCACTAGAGACTCAGCCGAGTACATTTTTCATTTTGCTCTCACAGTAGGCGCTAATGATAAACTAACCAAGAGCTACATGTGTGAATCAGTATCTACAGATGAATGTGAGGGCAGGGGAAAGGCCACTCTGTTATATTATATTGGGCAGAAATAAGGAGTTTAAATATGCATGAGATGTTTCTGGATGTGTACTGTCATTGGGCCAACTGAGTCATGTTAACTTACTCTGGACATAGTTAAATAAAAACTGGATCCAAGTACTTCATATATCCAAAATATATGCACCTAGCAGAGCTCTAGTTTAGCTTTAGAATCTTCATAAATGTTTGTGGAAAGAGGAAGGAAGAAAGAAGGGAGAGAGGAAGGGAAAGAGAGAGGCAGGGAGGAGGGAAGAAAAGGAAATTGGTTTTTGTTAGCTCATTTTAACAACTGAGTAAGCACAAACTGGCTAATGGTCCTTTCATGGTGTTGTAAAACATTGAATTTAAGCCTAATTGTGCAAATGAAAGAAAAGTAAAAGTTTAATAAAAATCATGTTATGGTGGTAATTGAAAGGCTGAAAGCACATGAGTTTGAAAAAGGAATGTTAATGTTTGGTTTTGATGGTTTTGTTTTTAACTCTGGCATTGTGAATTAATTTGTAATATATTTAACATTTTAATAGAATATCAAGTCATTGAATTGTTCTCTTAAAAAACTCATTTTCCAAGTCATTTGAATTAAATTACAAATATATTTAAACATGAAGACACTACTAATTAATAGAAAATAAATGTTCCATTAAGGAGAGCAATGTAGTATGCATGTCTAAAGCAAACCTGATGGAATAGAATTTTAGACAATCCAGTGCATTAGTCATTCTTTCCAGTTCTGTGCCATGTGCCAATTTTGTAATTCTGTCTTCATCCAGGCCTTGGATACAAATGCTACAGAAGGGGTCACAGCCCCAATCCTTTGGCACTCACCTGAAGGTGCACGCCTCACACTTCCCTCTCCCTTCTCCCTCTCTCTGTGCATTTGCTGCCAGGTGCTGACATCCACCCCTCATTGCACCTCTTGGAGAAATCCACAGGGGCAGGAAGAGAGATCTTGTGAAATTGCCCTTCCCTTCAGGGTGTTGTTTTTGGGGTTTTCTTTTTTTGGTACCTTCCGCCACCCTTTAGTGTTGCACTTACCACAGTGACTATCATAATTTCTTGTCCCTAGAAGACAGATTCCGTGTAAATAGAGTGCATATTCGTTTCTGAATCCTCCTTGAACAGGATTTCTTGAGTGCAAACACTGGTCAAGGCATCACATTTAGAACTGAACGAGCTAGATGTGGGCCTTGGATTTTGGAGTGTGCCATCTTCTGAGGAAGAGAGTCATTACATAAATCAAAAGGAAAAACAGAAGGTGGCAAAATGTTTTACGAAGGAAAAACCAGTGTTCCAGGGGCCAGAATACCAGGAGAGAAATCATTGGACTGAGAGTTTAGCAAAAGTTCTCCGAGGAACCAGCATTTAACCTGACACCTGAGATGACTAGAAGTTAGAAGTTATGTGGGTTTTTCAGGCTTGAGTGAGAAAAGTGCCATCAGAGGCACAGTGGGTGGGAAGCCTGGGGCCACTGGGATGGAGCAGGCGGGGCAAGGGGAGAGGGAAAGGACAGGTCTACACTGTGGAGCCTTAGAGGCCACACTAGGGATTTTGTATTTTAACCCAAGTGCAAACCTCTAAAAGCTTTAAGCAAGAAACTAATGTGATTTGTATACAATGGTGTCTTATGTTTATTTGCTGCCTATTGAAGATTTACAAATAAATGGATGAATTAAACATAAATGATGAATCAATGATACAATTCTTCTATGCTATTTCAGAGTTTTACCAGTCTCACACAATTAGATTAATTTTGTTACAGAGCAAACAGAAGGTTCTCGAGACTGGCAAAACACTTCCAAAGTCTCACTTTCTCGAACCTGAGGGGTCACTCTTCCACGGGCAATTAAGATCCCGGACGAGCCCCCAAAAACTGCTACCGAGCAACAGAAAAGGTCCGTTATTGTCCGCCGCCTTATGGAAAGATGTCTCTCAAAGCCAGAGATTTGTGAAAAGGAAAGGAAATGTTTATTTAATGCTATACAGAGTTAAAGTAGCAACTTAACTTCATTAAAATATCAAAGTCCTTCAGGATACCCACAGACGCCCACAGTGCTTCCTATCTCCCTCTGTCCTAATTCAGAGTACCGTACTTGCAAGGAAGAGAAGCACACATCCGGGATCCAGGCTCTTGACACCATCAGCTGTGTCATTGTCCAGGCAGGATCTCTAATTAATCCAAAGCCATGTGGCACCTTCTCATGGCCTACTGGCAAGAGTTCTTTCACCCTTCTTTCAGGGAAAGTTTCTCTTGCTCCCAGGCCACGCAACCTAAGGGAGCACCCCAAAGCTGCGTGGTCCTCTTCTACCACAGCTGTGGGGAAGGAGTCCCCACTCTGGAAAAGCCACGTGGCAATTCTCTGCTAAAGCCACATGGTGATTTTCCCTCACAGGGTTGTGAGGGTCCTAACTCTTGGGAAAGCACATGGATTCTCTCTCATAGAGCTGTGAGTCCTGCTCTCTGGTGAAACCGAATGGATCTCCTCCCTGGAGCTGCGGGTCCTGCTCTCTGGTGAAACCACATGGATCTCTCTTCATGGCTGCCGCGTCTCTGTTTTAAATACTGGCGCCAAACCTTCTCTGCAGCCCTATTTCGGACTCCTCCTACAATCGGTTACACCTGCCAGCATTCCCATACATTTCCAAGGTTATTGGGATGCCATCATGAGTTTGGGCAGGCGTGTCCTCATTTTCTGGAGCCAATCTTCTCCAAACTCCCACGCAGGCGCTTTAACTTAGGGTTCCTCCCCCAGTCAGGTCCTTGGGGAAGTCCTTTCCATCCCCCCTGGCTCAGAGCATGGCCACAGCTGTTTAACATATCTATGAAACCAGTTAAAGGTTATAGATATGTTAAATGACCATTCTGGAGGTTATCTGCAAAACCATTGCTATGCAAAACAACTCAATTGCCCTGCTCCATTTGTCCCTTCCCCCAACTCATACCTGTGGGGGAGGG